>CBVK0100240363.1:0-13548 GCA_900067695.1 Picea abies | reverse complement strand
TTTCTTGAGGTTTTTCTATGCTATATTGATGTTTGGTTCTTAACACAAAGCTTGGTTTTTAGCATGGTGATAGTTTTTGGAAATATCTTTATGAGCAGAAGACGATAGTTCCTTCGAGAAGAGGCCTTGAGATGGTCGAGGAAAAGTGAATTTTAATACCCCTTCCCTTAACAAGGGAATTTAAGGGGGTTGGGTGTCTTACACTTTATGCTTTAGATATTTTATTTATTCCCTATCCAAGCCATCAGAAGAAAGATCCATATCAAAGAAGTATCAAAATATCGAGATATTTTTCAGTGAAGTTAAGGTGGTTAAGGGGAATGATTTTGTACCTCAAGGTTTAGATCTAGGTTTCCTTTCAGTTGTTAGGATTTTTTATGAGAAGAAGGTTTTGGGTGTTGGTTTAAAGAAGATCCTAATGGCTAGAAGGTTTCTTAAGAAGGAGGGAAGAGTGAAGATGGTGGTCAAGGGGGACATTAGGGTTGCTCAAATTATGGATATTCTTGGGAAAACCCTAGTTAGTCAATTATTTAGGAGGAGGTTATCAATGGTTGTGATGACTGACTAGTTGTAGCAATGGTTGGGTCCTATTATTGGATATGGACCCTCATTTAATACTTTAACCAAAAGCTAAATGAGTTTTTATTTTTCATTTTGAAAAAGATAGAGATTATTCTTATAGAGAGTTGGTTCTAGGAAACAACCTATTTTTCTTTGAAATGTTTGCATCCCCTTTTTATTCGCATATGAGAAGGTGTATAGAGTCCCCATTTTTGTTAAAGAATCAAGTTTACCACTTGATTTTGGATCAGTGGATTTCCTGAGTAATCTTGGAAATCTTTTGGGGAAAACCATACAGGTGAATGATTCCTTCAAAAATAGTCATATCCATTTGGTAGCAAGGGTTCTTATTGAAATAGATCTCAGATATGGGTTGTTGGATTGTTTGGAGATTGTGATGGGGGTTTTGTGTATGTTCAGACTCTAGACTACTAAAATATTCCTTTCCATTGTCTGAGGGTCATCAATGTTAATTTTTCCTTAACCTAGCATCTGGAAGTTAATTCAAAATAAATTACTTATCTTAATCTATTGAATAAAAGCACGGATGAGGTTTTAACTATCTACAAAAATAAATCAGCAAAAGCACAATAAGGAAATCATACGCATTACACATGTATTTTTCTGGGTAAATACCCTTGAGGGGAAACCAATACCTTGTTGATTTTATTAGAATAAAATATGGGCTCCCATCCTGGGATAATGGCCCACCTGAGGAAAATACAAATAAAAAAAATATCATATCCTAACACATTTAGCTACTACTTTTTTCCCATTTTCTCCTATCCCTGGACCCTACCCTTGTACACTTGGATGAAAGTCCTTATTCACCCAATAAATGACATCTCCATAATCACTCTATTTGCATCTACTCCTCTCACTTAGTTTGTCTTTTATAATCTTGAGTTTACCCTAAATCCAAAACCCTAGATCTCTAAAGTGATTAATGGTTGAGATTAGATATCAGCTTCATTTTATCATCTAATGGCTAGGATTTGATTTAACTAACTAATGCAAAATACTTATGAATTTGAATTAAATTAAATTTAATTAATTACAAAAGTAAATTCACTTTAATAATCACTTTATTAAAGTGAATCTCCTAAGTCCTAATAGGTATTAATGATAACTTCCATATGTTAGACACAAAATCGATGTGGAAGTACATGTCCGATGTTATAAACATCAACAATCAATATAGCCACTTAGTGGCAAATTTCTCACACCCCATTATTAGACAAGTTTAGAAGCAGAGAGTTTCCCCTCTAGTAATGTGTGTTTGGAAGAGGACTTGAAACAAGATGCTTTCTCTCATGAAGGTGGTTTGTTAGAAGAAAACTAGGATGAGGTTGCTCCTATACCAGATGATGAATGTATAGGAAATTTTGAGTGTGTTATTCCAAGCATTCCCAAAGAATATAAATTGGATGGTTCTACAGATCCATTGTCTATTTCATGTCCATGCTTGGATTCTCTAGACAAGCTACCTAACAGTATCCAATTTTCAGTTGAGGACTTATTTTGAGATCCAAGCTCAAAGGATGGTGGTCATAAGGGTATTGTCGAAATATCCATGGATAATAATTCTCTTGTTGATGAATATGTTTTAGTTGAAAAATTGGGAGGGTATGTTTCCTATCCCACTCCTTCTATAGCCCTTTTCTACAAGAAAAAGTGCAAAGGGGGGAGAAAAAGGGGTTTTTTCCTCACCATGGTACTAGCATTCTAGGAACTATTTATGTTTATTCATCTCAATCGGATACCATTATTTCTATATATATTGAGATAGAAGCTAAAGGACAGGTGTCTAGTATCTCTTTCGAGACTCTAAATTATAGAGGAGGGGTACATTATGATTTGAGGTCAAATTTTGGGAATTTGACTGTTTTTGGTATGATGTATAGGGGGTTAGGGTTATATATTCCCAAAGTGGTTACCTATAGAGTGGTTGGGAGGAATTCCTTTATCCACCTTGTTGAGGAGAAAGTTGTACTTGAAGGCCAAAAAGGGAAACAAGCCTTGATATCTAGGGTTCTTAGATAATTACAACCCCTAAAAGGTGTTCCCTAATGTTATTACTCACATTAAACATTAGGGGGGTGGGAAAATAAGCTAAGAGGATTACACTATGTATATTAGTGGATAAGGGAAAACCTAATGTTATTTTGTTATAGGAGACTATGGGTGGGGTGGGGATATTTTAATTTTGAAACTTAGTAAGGTGTTTAAACATTGAGATTTCATTATTATGGACTTTTTGGGCCTCTTCGGTGGTCTAATTATAGGTTTGAATTATTCTTTATCTATGAACAACTCCTATGTTGTATCTTAAGGCCTTTGAATCAAATTTTGGAGTAAAGGTTTGGGACAACCACTTAATATAATGGGGATAAGTGGTCTTTTTGAGATAGGATTTTTTCTCTTCAGATGGTTTGGGAGGGAAGTTTCTCATTGGTAGTGAACTTAATTTTACTATGAATAGAAATTAGGTTTGGGGGGAGACAGTCAAAGTTGATTGTATTACATATTATTGTCTACACAATATTTAATATCTTGGACTAGTTGATGTGGATATAGTTTCCTTAAGCCCTACTTGGAGGAACAACTAACAAGGTAGGGAAAGTATTTCTAAGAGGGACCAATTTCTAGTTTCCAACTAGTCTACAGTCGGTGGATAAGAACAATATTTGGTGGAGCCTAATGGGTTGTTTAATCATTTTCCAATATTTCTTCAATTGGAGCTTCAAGATAATAATCCTACAATCCCATTAAGTTTAATTTTTTGTGGCTTGGATAAGTGTATTTCTAGAACTTGGTAAAAGAAACTTGGAGGATCTATGATGGAAATATAATTTTTTTCACTACTAAAAAAATCATCTCCTCCCTAAAATTGGTTAAGGAATGGGTGGTGGAGTGGGTAGAAAAAAAAAATATATCAAGGACAAATTTTGGTGGAGGTTGAGGAAGAATTATAAGAACTTTTCATAGTAATGGGTTTAGTACTTTCAATGAGGAGTAAGTGTCTAGGCTCAAGAATATTGAAATAAAAAAGAAGATTTTGCTACATGATAGAGAAGTGGAATAATGATTGGAGAGATGAGCAACCTAGTTGGAGTAAGGAGATGAAAAACAAATCCACCATTCTCTAATCATAGAAAATGTGTTAATACTAGTTGGGTTTTATAGGATGTATAAGGAAAAACTATATGGGGTTTAATTGGTTTGGATTCACTAGGGGTAAATTATTTTGATCAGATCTACAAAGAGCTTGATAGAGTAAATATTTCTAAGATTTTAAAAGTTACAAGTTTTTTCCCTCAATTGGTTTTAAAGGATGATAATAAAGAAATATTTGAAGAGATCTCCAAAGATGAACTTCTCTTGGTAATTTCCAATTTCTAGAAGGAGAAGAGTCTTGGGATGAATGATTGGACCATTGAATTCCACTTGGGTTTTTTTTTATATTTTGGGAGATGGTATTCTCAGAGTGGTTGAAGAAGTCAGATAGTATGGTAAAGGGATTGGTTTATTTAACTCAACTTTTGTTTCTCTTATTTCAAAGGTAGACAAAGCAAATATCAATCGAGGACTTGTAGCGAATTTCTTGTGTAATTATGTATATCAAATCATCTCCAAGATAGCTATTGTGCACCTTAATATGTTACTCTATAAGGTTATTCCAATGGAACAATTAGGTTTTCTCAAAGGGAATTTTAGTGATGAGGCTATTGGGTTGGAAAAATAATCTCTCCATACTATTAGATAGAGGAAGTTTCCAACCATTGTGATGAAATTAGACCTTTCAAAAGCCTATGATATATGGCGTTGGTTATGATTAAGAATAATTATAATCCATATTGGTTTCAGTGTCCAAGTAGTGAATTGGATTATTGGATGTGTCATGTATAAATTTTTCATGGTCTTAATTGATTGTGTTGCTAATTATTTCTTTAATTCTAATCGTGCTTTGCACCAGGGTTTCCCTCTTTCACCATATTTATTCTTCTTAGTGGAAAAAGGCTTCACTAGGAATTTATTTTTAACCAGAAGAGAAAGGGAAATTCAAGGAATTAATGTAGGGGGTTTGGAGTATTTAACTCATTTTCTTACCATCAATTATTTTCTTCTATTTGGTCTTGGTTTAGTTAATGAGGCAAGGATGTTTCTAGAAATCTTACTACTTTACTATAACACAGCTGGTCTGGAGATTAATCATTTAAAATCTTCTACTATTTTCAATTATATCAATGAGGTGGTGACTTTTGGAAACTTTTGGCTAAATCAAAACATGAATGTGGTTGGGGATTGAAAAATATCTTTTCTTTTGGCAAGTCCTTGGCAGAAACACATTTGTGGTACTATATTTCCAAAGAAGGTATGTGGAAAATAATTATAGTTCATAAATGTTTGTCTCCTTCTTCACTGTGAGAATAGATTCAAAATCATGTCAAGATTTTCAAAAATTATTCAAATCACTGGAAATCCTTGGTGTTAGCCTTTCCAATCATTAGTTCTCACTTAGCTTGGCATGTTGAAAATGGGTCTCAAGTAAAGGTAGGGGTGGATGCAATTATGGGATGCAATAACAACAATATTTTTTTTCCCAAAGATATGGTTTAGCTATTATATAGACAAGGTATGTTTACTCTAAATCATTTGTCTAATCAGGAGAGTACCAATATTTGGTGGCAGGGATGGTTTTGTGTTAAAAAATTAGGTTTAGCAGGAAATTAGGTTGATAATTGGGAAAATTATATTAATGAACTAAGGAATGGTCACATACGAACAAGTGAAGATTAAATTGAATGATTTAGTCTAGAATGGGAATAAGATGGGAGGTTATTATACTACCAAAATTAGGTATGAGGTGTTGATGGAAATGGAGGGACAAGCACAAAGTTGGTGGTGTTCTTTGATATGGAAGATTAGAGCACCCAAAAATACAAATCTATCCCTTAAGAATAGGGTTCCTACCTTGGATTTATTACAAAATAAGAAAAAACATGGTTTTGGAATATTTTACCTGTACATGAATGCAGACAAAGATGTATCCCATATTTTTTTATTTCTAACCCTATGCTTTACAAGTTTGGAAGGATATTGGAAAGTGGTTAGGCATAAACAATGATTTTCATGGAGATACAATGAAAGAAGGTTTAAGACTTTGGTTTTTCTAACAAGAGTTAAAGGATTTATGAGTTGTTCCTTTTATCACTATTTGGGGTATCTAGTTTGTTGTGCATATGTTTCCATTGATTTCAAAGATGTAGTGTACATGGTGCAAAAAATAGTATGGCACACATGAATTGGAAGTGTGTGAAAGGTAAGCATAGGAAGACTGAAAGGCGCAGAGATGACCACAAGAATGTATGACGCAAAATCAAAGAAAACAGAGTTGAATAACCCTTGCATATGTCAATGAATAGTAACCTTTCGATCGAGATGAAGTCAGTGTGATAGAGTGGATTACGACAGAATATGTGGAAGTTGTGCAGATGAAAACTTGTTGGGTGCCTTGAGCCAATGTGACGAATGGCATAGTGGAGTGTGACGAGATGAAGTGCATGTAACAAGCAACGAAGTGAAATGCGATGGAATGTTTTGGAAGGTTGTAAGTCAAGAGAGAGAGAGAGAGAGAGAGAGTCACCAGGGGATGCTAATAATTTGATGGGGAAACTGGGTGCGCATCCTATAGGGAAAGTGTGACAAGATGAATACTTGTGACTTGAGTCTTACACTCCCATTTTATCTGCATAATCCAAAATGTAAATTTCTACGTAAATTTTGAGGAGATGAGCTAGAGTTTATTCATTGGAATATTTGGTCCGTTTAATTTAGACAAAGAATGTATAGTCGTAACTAAACAAATAAATATTATTAATTTAGACACAAGTGTGTCCACATATAACTACCTGGACTTTGAACTGGTCAATATTTGTCCATAATGTAACTGTCATGCGTCCACATACTTTATTTAAACAGAAGTGTAACTAACAGGACTTTGATCTAGTCAAAATATGTCCATAATGTAATTGTTACTCGTCCACATATAGGAAGGGGAACACATGAAAACATATTATAAATAAGGATGTGCTCTATTTGATTTAGGCACGGTTATTTATAGGGAAAAAGGTCATGTAATTTTTCAAAAGAACTGAGCTAGAGATTTATCAGTTGTTCTTAATTATAGAGAAACGTCTTGAAAAGGTCTAGTTCTATAAGAATTTTTTTTTAACCGAATTAAGGGTGGAAGGGTGGTGCTAGGGTGAGTTGAATCTCACTAAGTATTGGTGTCCTCATTTTATAAGTTGGTGCCTAAGAGTATTGGTGTCCTCATTATCTGTGACAGGTTAGTGCCTGAGAGGATTAGTGTCCTCATTATCTGCGACGGGTGGGTGCATGTCAAGCTGAAATTTTATAAATTATAAGTTGGTGCTTGTAGAAGAACATAAAGAAAGGTGTTTTATGGTTTTCTCTTGCATTGGGTTTCCACATAAAAATCTTATTGTACTATGTTTTTTGTGTTGTTTTGATTTTTGCATGCATTGGTGATTAAGTAAGCACTTATAAACAAAATTTAATAAAAGGAAATATATTAGTTAAAATTGATGCAATATCGATTCACCCCACTCTCATTATTGTTGTGAGTTTCAACAATTGGTATCAGAGAAAGGTTCCTTCAATAATATCCTAACAACTGGAAGAAAGCTCACAAAGAAATTATGGCAAGTCAAGATTCATTTTCTTCTTCAACCATGTAACATCATGCTCTTGCGCGCACTGAGTGAACTTATCCTTGAGGACACTTACATGCAAGTGATCCGGGTTATTATACTATTGGTTGTTTTGATTATGATTATGAGATATGGTGGATTTGATGATATGTTCTTTTGTGGTATTTACATAGACATGTGCTATTGATTGGTTTCTCCTGAGTGTGCAAAACTTTGGACATTGAGGATGCAGAGGCAATGATGAAACCCCTTGGACTCTGGATCGAGTCAGGGAGTGGACTGTAGGATTTGAATGTTGTTGATGTGACATATGTACATATGATTAGATGTTATGATGATGATTATTATTGCTGACATGATTCGTTGATGGATGCAGGCTGACGATAGCTTGTGGACCAGACTCACATTTGGAGTAGAGGGGTCATGCATGACAACTAGAGACATTGAGGGAGAGGTGTGGCATCATCCCTGCCACAGCCTACTAGCACTCTCATCATGGATCAAACTATAGGTTAACGATTACCTAGTTCGAGAAGACCCATGATGTCGTGAGGGAAGACTATGATAGACACTCACGATGATTCTAAGGGGCACGTAATAAAGCAGGGGCCTTATTCCTTAGAGGACCTTAGTCTCCCACACGATCACCTAACGAAGTATTGACTCCAAGGGTTTGACGTCTACCAAATTCAATCAAGAGGCGAGTGTCACCCTTGGAGCACATAGTGCATCTTGAAGGGCATGCCGTGCAAAGAAAATAGAAAAAGGCCAGTGGCACCCTTGGAGCACGTAGTACGTCTTGAAGGGAACGTCGTGCAAATAAAATGGAAAGAGTTGAGTGGCACCCTTGGAGCACGTAGTGTGTCCTGAAGGGACATCACAGTTTTAACTAGTAAGTGAATAAATCTAGTGCCTATAAAACTATGCCTTCTTAGGACCTAGTTGGCCTTAAAATGAATGATATTTTAAGTAAAGTTAAAAACATGTTTTTCCCTTAAAATGTCACCCAGCCTAGTGAATTTAAAACCTTAAAAAGGAAACTTAAAGAAAAGGGGAGACTTAAAGAAAAAGTTGAATGTCTAACATAGTAAGCAATCTAGCCTTTGGGAATTTCTATTTATGAACTCGACTAGTAATTAAGTAAGGCGTAAGTCATTTAAGATTTGTAAGGGAATATTGGGACACTGAGGAGTGTTTTTAGGAATTATTTTAGGTGGGTGAGGGAAATAGGAATATTTAATTAATTAATAAAATTGAAAGAAAGCTCAAACAAAGTAGTCGATATGTTGATTCATCCCCCAACTCAGTTTTTGCACATTTTGAATGTGTTTTGCTTCTTATGAAAAATAAATTCACCTTTTTGAGTTTAATCTATTTATAAAACCCATTTTGCACAACATACATCACCCCACTAAAGTCACCTAGACGTATTTCTTAGATTATATAGATTTATAGGCCTAGTTGTACAAGCTCAATCAATTGTGTGCATAAAACTCCAGATCCTCTTAAGTTGATTTGAGAGGCCCATGGTTCTTACTATTGTATACACTTTGGAAAGTAAAATACCCTTCACCATCTACAATGAAATGTTTTTCAACCATCCATGCCATTCTAGGTGGAATCATTTATTCATCAATGTTCACTAGGTTTACTCTCTCTCACAACCTATCTAAGATTCCCCATTGAACATTGTTCTTCCTTCAGAGTGTCTTGAAGCCACTTGGGATTCCTCATCTCTGAACTGGTGCCATGTGGAGGGGAAACCTCCTCCTCAATCCAACCACCTGAAGAATGTGAATCTGAAGATGATCTTATGGTTGCATGTGTACTAATGGACTATGAAACAATACGGTCATGTGGACTACTAGCCTGAGGACCTGTGGTCTGTGACCCTATCTATTGTGAACCTGTCGAATTTGAAGCAGGTAGTCTCGAACTCTGAGACACTGTACTCTATGAAGGACTCATCTGAGTTTGATGAGTGGACTGCTCACCCTACTCCATATCTCGTGGCCTCCTGAAGGCTCTATCCTCCTCAAATATAACATCTTGTCACAACATTGTCTTCCTCGAAGAGGGAATGTATACACAAAAATCCTTCGAGGTCTCGCTATACCCAAAAAAATTCCCTTATCTATCATGGGATCTAGCTTTGTCCTCTTCTCAGAAGGGACATGTGAATATGTAAGGCACCCAAAAATCTGAAAGTGCCCAACATCAGGCTTCTTCCCAAAGAAACCCTCCTCGGGAGTCTTGTCCCCCAAGACTCTGTGTGGACTCCTATTCTGCATATAAACTGCAATGTTGCAAGACTCAACCCAAGAAAAAACAGTAGTCCCTGATCATGTAACATGTCTCTCGCAACCCCAACAATATCCTTGTTCTTTTGCTCAACCACCCCATTCTGTTGTGGGGTGTATGGAACTTTCAACTCTCTCTCGATTGGAGGTATACTCCCCCCATTATTAGATCTCAACACTCTGATTTTTCTCCTGAACTAGTTCTCCACAAGAGATTTGAACTCTTGGAACTGTTGGAAGACTTGTCCTTTGGTAGTGATGAAGAAAATCCAAGACTTCTGTGAGAAGTCATCAATGAAAGAGACATAAAACAAGAACCCAATAAAATATGAAAAATATATAGGATTACACACATTAGTATGAATGATATTAGGGATACCAGTTGCTCCACTATCACTGCTTGGAAAAACAATCTTGGTGTACATCCGAAGAGCACACCCCTTGCACACCTCCCGGTGATTTATACTGAACTCTGGTACTCCAGAAACGATCTCTCTCAAGATCCTTAGTGCCTGTAACATTTCTCTCTTGCGCACACTAAGTGAACTTATTCTTTGAGTAAACATGCTTGCAAGTGATCCAAATTATTATACTATTGGGCGTTTTATTATGATTATGAGGCATTATGGATGTGATGACATGTTATTTTGTTGTATTGACATAGACAGGTGTTTTCGAATAGGTTCTCCTGAGTGTGTGGGATGTTGGACCTCGAGGATGCAAAGGCATCGTTGAAACCCTTGGACTCTGCATCGAGTCAGGGAGAGGACTATTGGGTTTTGATTATTGTATATATGACATATGTGCATCCGATTAGAGGTTATGATTATGGATATTATTTCTGACATGATTCATTGATGATGCATGCTAATGATAGCTTGTCGACCAGACTCACATGTGGAGTAGAGGGGTCACGAATGACAACCAGAGACGTTGAGGGAGAGGTGTGGACAAGAAACCTGGAAAAGAAGATTGCCAAAACCAACTAGCACTCTCTTCATGGCTCCAACTATAGGTTAACGATTACCTAGTTCGAGAAGACCCACGATGTCATGAGGGAATACTGTGACAATCACTCATGATGATTCTAAGGGGCACGCAATAAGGAAGGGGCCTTATTCCTATTAAGGGAGAGGTGTGGCAGTAGCCCTGCCACAACCTACTAGCACTCCCACTGTGGCTCAAATTGTAGGTTGACGATTACCTAGTTCGAGAAGACCCACGATGTCATGAGGGAAGACTGTGATAGTCTCTCACAATGATTCTAAGGGGAACACAATAAGGAATAGGCCATATTCGTTAGAGGCCCTTAGTCTCCCACAAGATCAACTAGTGGAGTATTGACTCCAAGGGTTTGTCGTCTACCAAATTCAGTCAAGAGGTGAGTGGCACCCTTGGAGCACTTAGTGTGTCTTGAAGGGCATGTCATGAAAAGAAAATGGAAAGAGGTGAGTGGCACCCTTGGAGAACGTAGTGCGTCTTGAAGGGCACCTCGCACAAAGAAAACAGAAAGAGGTGAGTGGCACCCTTGGAGCATGTAGTGCGTCCTTAAGGGCACATCGAGATTTTCACTGATAAGTTAATAAACCCAGTGCCTAAAAAACTATGCCTCCTTAGGACCTGGTCGGACTTAAAATAGATGATGGTATGAGTAAAAAAAAAATAAAAGATTAATAACTAAAATTTCCCTTAAAAATTGTCTCCCAACCTAGTGAAAATTAAAACCTAGGTCTAAGTAGAACATGTGGTCAAAAAAAAAAAAAACTTGTAACAAGAAGGGGGGTAAGAAATTCAAACTTACTATTAAAGTTAAATTATAATGGAGGATTAAATTTATTAAAAGGAAAAATGGTTTTTTTATCGACACTTGCTAAATTGATTTTTAGTTAAAAAGGAAAAAGGGGGAAACTTAAAAGAAAAGGAAACTTAAAAAAAGGGGGGGAAACTTAAAGAAAAGGGGAAACTTAAAGAAAAATCTGAATGTCTAACTTAATAAGGAATCTAGCCCTTAGAACTTTCTATTTATGAACTCAACTAGGAATTAAGTAAGGCGTAAGTCATTTAAGAATTGTAAGAGAATATTGGGACACTGAGGAGCAGTTTTAGGAATGATTTTTAGGTGGGTGAGGGAAATAGGAGTAATTAATTAATTAATAAATGATTTTCTAGTGGAACTAGGGGACCAGGCAACATGTGTACGGGGGAGGTTTTTCCTAATTAAATAAATGAAAAAGGAATCTAATGAGGGTTTGAGAAACTAATGACTAAGAAACTCTATAAAAAGGATGGCAGAGGAGTATGGATCACATCTGACTTGCGTAACGTTACGCTGCTAAAATTTCATCT
Source organism: Picea abies (assembly GCA_900067695.1). Lineage (NCBI taxonomy): Eukaryota > Viridiplantae > Streptophyta > Pinopsida > Pinales > Pinaceae > Picea > Picea abies. Next base: position 1,607 of record CBVK0100240363.1, on the reverse strand, counting down.
TGACTAAACTTTCTCTTGTGGGAGTTGGGATACCCAGCTCAGGTAATGAGTGGTAGCTTGACCTTGCGAGGCAAGCTAGGTGTTATCATTCTCTGGTGTCGGGTGAGTGGCCTCTTTGTGGCTCAGGGGGAAGACGAGTACCCCTAGCATTTGTTGGGAGGTACTGGTGAGGTCACGTCGATTAGCAAGCAGGAGCTGGACGGAGCGCGCATGGGACAACAACTCAAAGCTTTCACTTTTGGATACGGTATGCATGTGTATATTTGTATTGAATGGTAGTTTAAATATTGTTCCTGTGCCTTCAGTAATGTACTTCTATTGTGTGCCTTCAGTAATGTACTTCTATTGTGTTCAAGTTTATGTTTAATCAGTGTAACACTATCTAGAGATTTCATTTTTATCTTTTAGCAAATTGTCTTGTTGAGCCCAGCGTTTATGATCAGAGAACTTAGAGTCATCCCAGCCTTATGCTCGCTATTTTGAATTGATATCCCATGGAGAACCCGAACCATGATTCTAATGACTTATCTTCATTTGTTTTTATTGATTTAATACGAAGAATAACTGTGTTTTTATTGTCTGTCCCTTATCCTTTAAGTTATTAGTCTGCGCCTAAGTAGTCGGCCAGGAGCCTAATCGACTATCTTCACTTCGATGTTTAAGACTGAGATTTAAATGCCCTACTTTCCTATGAATGGATAATAAGTGAAGTATAAATTTTCTCCCGACAATCTATCCATTATTTATCTCTGTGTTTTTCTTTTATGTGTAATATTTGCGTCCTTCCCAGAATGTAATCTCTACGGATTCATTTATATTAGACAACGAATTACTTGGCGATTTTCCCAGCAAGGGTAGCGCCCTGGGTGATTTTTGTGGCATATTACACAACGTTTAAACCGCGATTTACTAGGTGATTTACCCAACATTTACACATCAATTTACCCTGTACCTCAAAGTGATTTACACAGTACCCACCCAACGATTTTTGGGCTTGAATCTCTACAATTTTGATTGGTTAATTATCTGCGTTTTTGAATGATAATTCTCTTCCTTTGAAGGATAAAGCTATGAGCTTCTGAATGTTAATTCTTTGTGTTTTGAATGATAATTCTCTTTGTTTTTGAAGGATAAGTCTCTGCACTTCTGAATTTTAATTCCCTGCATTTTTTTGAATGATAATTCTCTTCGTTTTTGAAGGATAAGTCTTTACGCTTCTGAATGTTAATTCTCTATGTTTTTGAATGATAATTCTCTTCGTTTTTGAAGGATAAGTCTTTGCACTTTTGAATGTTAACTCCCTACATTTTTTTGAATGATAATTCTCTTTGTTTGAAGGATAAGTCTCTGCACTTATGAATGTTAATTCTCTGCATTTTTGAATAATAAATCTCTTCGTTTTTTAAGGATTAGTCTCTGTGCTTTTTACTAATAATCTCTGTGTTTTGTTTTTACACTTCTGTGCTCAGCTTTTGCCTATCCTCACGCCCAACATTTTCCTATCCTCATGCCCAGTGTTTTTCCTATCCTCACGCCCAGCCTTGTCTATCCTTATTACCATGCGAGCGGGTTGGGTCTCGCTGCATGTTCATTGGGTTCCTGTGATG
>CBVK0100240362.1:0-13548 GCA_900067695.1 Picea abies | reverse complement strand
CTCTCACTAGAGTGGATAAGCTTGAGTTCTTTCATTTCACATTTTCACCTTCATCATAAGGAGAGCAATCAGTTGAGGGCCTCAAGAGCCTTCCATTGGAGAGGGAAGGGACCCAAGCCCTCTTTCTCTTTTGTGTATCTTTGGATTTCATCAATCAGATCAAGCAATACATTGGTGATATTGGTCCATTTTCTTTTGTTTTTCATTTTTGTTATTATACTCATGCTTCCTTTTAGTTTTTGTTTAATTCTTGTTATTAGTTCTGTTGTTTTCTTTCTAACCTCTTTACATACAGCTGTCATGACTAGCAGAGCCCAACTAGGCATGTAAGTGCTCACTTTTTGCTCACACATTGACGAAAAGAGCACGAACAAGAGGTACTCCTTCCATAAGTACTTTGTTTACTGCTTCCAAGTGATCCTACTTTCACTAACATGTTCCACTTGCTTCAGTTGGTCCCACCACATTGCAACTTTCCCATGTAAATGGTAGGTGGAAATCCTGGTTTCCAGGTTTGATGAATAGTTATGCGACTAAAAATATGTCCTAATCCCAAGAAACCATGCTTCAACATCATCTTCCCTTTCTATTTCACCATCAAATGAAGGTGGCTTGAGCTTCCTCGTTTCTCCTTGCAAACTATCTACCTCTTGATTGATTCTTTGGTGTCTAATAGGAGACATCTCTGGACTTCTTATGGGATCTTATGATGCATAAAACTTTCTTTCTGAGTAAGGAGGTGAGTGGTGTCCATGATCTCTTCTAGCACTTCTAGAATAACCAACTCTTGCATGATCATCCCTTCTTTCATGGCACCTGCCTTCTTCCTCTTGTCTTGAGTTTGATCCTTTCTTCGTTTATTTCTACAACTGATTTAATCTCTACAACACTTGAGAATTTATCTAAATTTGATCTCTCATCAGTCTCTCATTGTCTTATTTGTATATTTTCACTTCCATCTTCAGGATTCTTACCGTTTCTATTAATGTTTCCTACTCTCCTTTTCCCTTGCATCCATTGGACTCTGTCTCTGCATTAGTAACTCTGGTATTCTAGCCTTTGGCCTCCTTATCATGACTGGAGTCTCCCTTGCCTTCTTCCATTTCCTCAATACACATCTTGAGATAAAGTGCTTAAGACCCCTTAATTCTGCAAAATGTGCAAGCGACCATTTTGATAGAATTACGCATATGATAAACAAAATTGTCAACAATGCTACAGTTCCTTTGTCATCTTAATCCATACCCCCCTTCTCTCCTAAGGGCCGCATGACCTCCCAGTCAAGGATCTTCAATATTCAGTTGAATTTCCTCTCTCAAACCTTGATGGTTTCGTTTTGTATCTAAACATAGGGCCTTTAGGCTTTTTGGTGCAGGTTTGATGGCCCCTGCGACCTTCTCCTTTGCCCTTGTGAAAATATCATAGTTTGAATTAGCTCCTTTTCTCTTGGCCCCTCCTTAGATGTGACCTTAGGTGGTGACCTCACACAGATGCATGATTTTGGCCATGCTCAAAGGTGGTTTGGAACCAAACTAATTTTCGCCCAGTAATTCACCTCGATCCACCATGTTTCCTCTTCTCAAAACCGTGGTATCGATTGAGTCCGAACCTCAACTTCATAAATCCCGAGCACCTCCTGTCCCCGCAATGTGAGGTGACCATTCATCTTGCGATATTGATGGTGCTTATAAACATACAAATGAGATCTATCTCTTGGGAACCAACAATTCAAATTTACCTCTCCCATATCGACAGTTGTGATTTTTTCGAAATTCTCGACTTCAGAATTCTCAAATATCAAACTTTAAATCCCTCAAAATACGTAGGATTCTTCCACACATCCTCATGAATAGTATGGTGGGGAATTAATTTGGAAGTTCTAATGATCAAAATTTACTTTGGGTCCTTACCCAGGATCCACAGCTTCATGCCACCTGTTCTCCTGATATGACAGTTCAAGTCTACTTTGGAAGATCCAATGGTTGACGTTTACTTCAGGTCTCCAGGTCTCCAGGCTTCGGGAGTTTCAACTCTCAACTAAAAACTCTTGGAGTAATTTCTCCAGATTCCATGATCCATCGCCACGTAGAAAAATAATATAAGCGGACACGTGGACCAATCACGCAGTTGACACGTGTCATGTTATAACTGACATTTCAATCATCTGCATGCTCAAACCTTACTAACAGGTGGTGAACATCCCATGTGTCCACATCATCCCTGATGACCACATCACTTCATAAATTTATGGGGTCCACATCACCTTCAGGTGATATCATCATACCCCACTACTTCGGCTTTTCAGTCTTCAAGACATTGGGCTTTGGGAGTTTCCACACTATCACACTCCCAACTCTCCTGAACTCCAAATTCCTAAAATGAAAAATCTACTTCCATGTGTCTCCCTTATCGGATGGTCTGTAAAAACTCTGGATTTCGAGACTTCGGGAATCACAACCCTTAAATATTTCTAAAAAATGATTTTATCCGACGTTCACAATCCACTGATACATGTCCCCCACAAATCGACGACTATGATTTCTTCAGGTCTTCAGACTTCAGAGAACTCAACTCTCATCCTTCACTTTCCGCCTAAGTGCGTGGATTTCTGTCATGTGTCCTCCAAGATTGGATGGCTATGATTCACTTCGTATCTCCGTGGTACAGAAATATCAATTCTCAACTCCTCACTTGCCTTTTTCCTAGAGTGATTTCACCTAGAGCACATGATCAGTTGATGCATGTCAAACTACAGATCGATGGTTCCCAACCACTTCTTCTCTTCAGAGGTTCATTGCTCAAGTATTAGCATGTCACATCATTGGATTCCTTTCAATTTGTGGGGGAATGCATTGGCGTTTTGGAGTAACCCACTTTTCGCCCCGCAATTCTCTTAACACTGACACATAACCCCTTGGTGAAACCATGGTTTGGATTGCGGGATCGCCTTGAGGAATTATCTCCCATGCAACTTGTTTCCCCACAATTCCTATTGTCCATTGATCTCCCTCTCCATTGGGATCTAACAGTTGTGACCTTAACCCTTGATTCCTTTCCATCAGATGAACCATGTTCACCTGTCCTCTGATACAACTATCTCAGATCTCTCTTGATCCTACAACAACGATCACTCCAAAATTCGAAGGGGACGATCACAATCCTTTGACTGCCTTATAATGAGTCTTTGATGATCTAACTCTTGCATAGATTTTACAATGCCATTCCTCCTCGGCTTTTCAACTTCACGGTCAGAGTTCAATCTCAACCACGAGACTTTGACCAATAGACCTGGGCCATACCAGCCCGGTGTTTCAACCAGAAGCTTTGATACTAATCTGTAACATCCCCAGCCACCCATAGGCTAGGTCATACTACTTTCAATCCCACCCTTGGACTTCGTACTCGTACCGATACCTTCTTTCATTAATAAGGACACACAATATAAAAGGATTAATGTAACGCACAACAATATTAAGCATGCATGCATAATCTAAAATTTAGTTTAAATGATAATTAAAATACACAACAGAAATAAATTCACATACATGTGACTAATATCATAATAGAGAGCAGTTATCTTTATGAAATATGACACCAACTGGCTGCAGACCAAGGAATTTCCACCCAATCGTAGACACTACTACTCCAAGTCTCAACATCAGTGTCACCCCTGAGCTAGGGCTATGCATCTAAGAGGACGGTTATAGAGTGTTACTTGGGTTCCCAAACCAGTCATTTCTCAATCTCTCATAGGTTTCCCAGCACCCAAAACAATCCAAGTACCCATCTCTCTTCTACCCAACCTGTACCACCCAAGAGAATGGACCTCCACCCTTATCTGCCATGCAGTCCCTCAGGAAGTCCTTCTCCTTCTAAGGCTCTAGCACAACTGTTCCATAATCTCAATGATGGAACTCTCAAGACTTGCAGCTATGAGAAAAATAGGGCACAAGCCAACACATCTCAGACATGCAGGCCCTCAAGTCATGGCCATATTGCACCAATGACCACTATAGCCAATTATCCCGTGGCTAATCTCAAGCCAAGACACAGGTGAGGATGGATCATTGAATGAGTAACTGGGTGCATTAAAGTGCATGAGGGAAATAATGGTACAAATGTAGAAGTGGATGAGAGAATAAGCCAATGACCAACCCCCCAATCATACCAAGGATGGGTTTAAGTATTTTTCATGGGGAATTAAGAACCTCCTTGCCTTCCCTAAGAAGCTCACGTAATCGATCCCCTCCCTTAGACAAAAGGGTAATTAAAATAGGAAATAACATTTATCCCCTCAAGGCCCCTCTCTTGTGGAATCATATCCCCCTATAACTCTAGTCCTTATCCATCTAGCAACCAATGATGTCGTTATTAATAATAATGATAGAAAACATTACATGTCTTGGGCATAATGGCCCTTTAATAATTGTTTGGGCACTCAAGCATCTCATCATTGTAACAATACATTATTTAAAATGAAGGTATGAAACTCGGGGTGTTACACCTATGCAAAATTCCTTTTGTTTATGTACATGACTATTATTTTTGTGACCCACGTCCACCTTTTTACACCTACAAAAAATAAGTTTTACCTTTGTATGGCTATTTCCAATAAATTATTCCTTCGATTTCTCCATGTTGGTTATGTATATTCTATGGATCTGAGATCGTGTACTTGGTTTCCTCTCAGAGCACCTTCTCTAATACCATGTTGATTTTCTTATATTCAACTCTTGATATGCTCTGAAACCATGTCGATATTTCTTCTACTCAAAACCAAACCATTAATTCCAAATAAATCACTTATTGAATTAAATCACAACTAAGTAATCAACTAAACATGCATTGGAAGAATAAAAAAGGAAACCAAATCAAGCACACATAAAAACCAATATTTTTTGGTAGATACCCATGGAAACACCCCAAAGGGAAAACCAATGTTGAGAATGATATTACTATGCTAAAATCATAGATCATGTAATAGGATTAATGGCCCACAGAGAGAAATACAACCACATACATACCTAGAAACATTTGACCTACTGTATGAACTAGAAATTCACACTTTTTGACATGTATGTGACTTTCCTTCAACAAACCCACATATGTACACATCTATCTCCAATGCGACCTGTGTACATGTACAAAAACCCTATACAAAAACTTGTGTATGATGTGACACTCTCCTATGGCTTCTTCTGACTAAAACCCACTTGCGCTACTTTTGTTCTCTCTTCTCTTTGACCTGATCTCTATATGGATGTCCTTCTCCACCTATCGAAGATCCTGAATCAAAATCCTTCATGACCCAATACTGTGTGTCGACTCCCTCAACACCTATAAATTTTCAAGTGTCTTTCTCCTTAACCCTAGCCTTTCTTTTATAATCATGATTTATTTCTCCAAAGTGATTGCATGTTGATATTACTTCTCACACACTTGTGAGATTTAGAAACGTTCTAATTACTTTTAGCATTTTCCTTAAATAAATCAATCAACTAATTACATAATTAATTAATAAAATATTTTTTCTTTAATAATTCCTTTAATCAAATTAAATTCAAGAGTATAAGGTTTTGGATGATTTCCACACATCTAGACACATAGACCTATGCAAAAATACTTGTCTGATGCTACCACTAGCATAAACACTGAGTAATTGGGACCCTATACTTGTAGTGTGTTTTTCAAAACAAGGAGAAACAACACAATCATTAGTTTTAAAGAATAAATTAACAAGATATTTCTTACAAAGAGCATCGAAGGGTAGAGAATAAATGGGTGAACTCGGAAGATAAAAAACAACAATCTTCTTCTCAAGAATCTTCTCAAAAAAAAATCTCTAGTTGGAAAAATTGTTCTTCAAGGTTTTTTTGCAGTCCTGCAAGATCTGAGGAGTCTCATCCTTCTTAGTCTGTTGCAACAATATGGAATCATAATCTTTTTTCAATGCCTAATATTCATCAAACAATCAATTGTTATCTTCTTGAAAAGGAGAATCATCTTCACAAACATCGTCAATGGTGGCCTTCAAGTGCGAAACCTCAAGAGTCAGCTAAGAAATTGTTTGCAAGAGTTTGGAAAAAAAAATTCATAGTGTTCCCCATAGAAGTAACTCTCCTGGAGTGCTCACTCAAAGTAGTCTAGAACACGTTTTGTATAGTATTTAAATGATTATTTAGTTCAACATTTTCTTTCTTCAAGGAATCATTTTCATGAGAATTTTTTTTCACCTCCTTCATGATATCATCGACAAGATCAGTTTTATTTCCAAAATCATCCACCAGATATTGAAAAATGGTTTCCATTGTTTGTTCTAGGTCAATTTTTTTCCTAGATATTTCATCAAACCATTGTAGAAGTCTTGTTTGAAAGAGGTCAGCCTCATATTCTAGCTGGGTATGGTTTGTCTCTACTTCATTGATCATTTTTTTATTCTCATTTTTCAATTGTGCAATGACATTTTGCAAGGGAGTGACTTTTGCATGAAGTCTGTTGTGATATTCTTCCAAGGAAATGTCCTTCTTCTCACAAGTATCCTATAGTTTCTAAAGAATTATATATTTATATGAATCCAACATTCCCAATGTCGATGGATGGACATATCCAGGTACTAAATCTATTAAAAAAAATGTTGGACCAAAATTTGACCACAACAAGAAGACCAACGATGTACACTGAGTTGGTTCTCTGGGATGAGGGCTTCATTCCATGGAATTTATTTTTTTTACCAACAAATTGGCTTGGACATTTGATGATGGATTTGAGAATTCAAAAAGGTAATCCAATCATGTGATCATGTCCATGTATTAGGTCAATAAATCTACCAAATAATTAGTTGGAGGATGACGAGTTCGATGGCGAGTCGAGTGAACTTTCGACCACCTACTTCAAGGGTTCACTAGTATACAAGAGCACAAATGCATACTGACATTTTTTAGTCGAGGCAAAGTCAAGAAAAAATTATCTTATACAATATAGATAGTATGTGGTAGCATGATGATGGTCCGAACTAGGCAATCCACTCATGATTCTAGGTCATCCACGAAGATTGGATCAACACATGTTAAGGTTGACTCTCTGGTTTGTCAAGCAAGAGGAAATTCGACTTCAGGTCGAATTTTCTCCTCCATTAGACAATCACCTTTGAAAATTGTGTCGAATACATGCGATTTGGTCATATGTCAAAAAATTGAGTTTACTTGACTCACTGATTGATGGTTTCACCGGTCAAGTAGAGTGCCAAGTCGACGAGACAAACAAGGGACGGATGGTCGAGTTGAGAAAGAAGAAATAATTTTGGTCACAGATTGGTTGATTTAGGATATTGGTTGATGACGAGGCATTCTACAGTTAAGCCCCAAAAAAATTATGATTAGATACAATATTAGGTGGAAAGATCAAATAATAGAGGGTCAATAGTAGGCGAGAATGATGTATTTGCATATTTCGAGAAGGAACCTCAATAATGGATGTGCAATTACACTCATCCTTTTATTGAGGTTAAAGAATGGAATTTATTTTATTTACCAAAAAATCATCCTAGATATTTGATGATGGATTTGAGAATTCCAAAATGTCAACCAATCACGTGATCATGTCCATGGATTAGGTCAAGAAACCTACCAAATAATTATTCGTAGGACAGCAAGTTCGACGGTGAGTCAAGTGAAATTTTGACCAACTACTTCAAGGGTTCACTAGTATACAAGAACGCAAATGCATCCTGACATGTTTGAGTCAAGGCCAAGTACATAAAAAATGATTTGGTACAATATAGACAATATGTGGTAGCATGATGATGGCTCGAACTAGGGCATCCACTCATGATTTTATGGCATCCATGAAGATGGGATCAATGCAAGTTGAGGTTGGCTCTCTGGTTTGTAAAGCGAGAGGAAAGTTGACTTCAGGTCAAATTTTCTCCTCCATTAGACAAGAACCTTTGAAAATTGTGTCGAAGACATGCACGAGTTGGTCAGATGTCAAACAATTGAGTTCACTGGACTCACTAATTGATGGTTTCACCAGTCAAGTAGAGTGCCAAGTCGACGAGCCAAACAAGGGATGGATGGTTGAGTCGAGAAAGAAGAAATCATTTCTATCACAAATTGGTTGAGTTAGGATATTGGTTGATTCTGAGGGATGCTTCAGTCGAGCCCAAACAATTTTTTGATTAGCTACAATATCAGGTGGACAAATCAAATAAGAGAGGGTCGATAGTAAGAGACCATGATGGATTTGCAAATTTCGACAAGGAACCTCAATAATGGATGGAAAAGAAAAAAATATATCCTTCTATACATTTATTCAAAATCTGAATTTCCCCATTGGATTGATGATGGTAAGATGAGATATGAGCCAATTGAGTACCTAAACAAGAAAATAGTTTGGTCCAAAAATTTCTAGTGATATTGGATGAGTGTAATTCCACATCCAGTTTGGCAGTTTTTTCCCTAGTTTTAGGGTCTCTAACTTGCGGGCAGATTTTGAGGCCCTAACCTATTCAATGGGCTATTGTGCGCCTAAAACGGATATCGTAGCAAAATTTACGACCCCGGGAAGTTGATGTACTAACTTACCCAAATGGGGCCCACATGACTTTTGGTGCTTCATCTCTTAGGGTTAGGTTTTTTGGATGTCTAGGGTTTTTGACATTCATGTTTATTGTAAAAAGGCCTTCAGAGCCTCATTGTAATCATATTCTTGTGAATGAGAACAACCATCACATTTCTTCTCAGAGATAAGCCGCCACCATTCTAGCAAGCTTGTTTCTATTGCATTTTACAGTTTGAGCTTATTTCCTTATTGAATACAAACCAGTTTTACTGTATATCTGTTATTATATTTTAAGCATCTTTTGATAATAATCTGTATTCATTTTGTTCTGCAAATATATTCTGGATCAATGAAGTGGTTTCCCTTAGCAAAATGGTGGTACAACACATCCTTCCATACTTCATCAAAATATCCCCATTATTGACACTTTATGGATATATTCCTCCATCCATCGCATCACCCTTGAAAGCGAATACAAAGGTTCAAGTGGAGGACCACATAGGGCACCAAAAAGAGGTTCTCATAATATTGAAGAAAAACTTGGTTTTGGCACAAAATAGGATGAAACAACAAGAAGATCAACATCATAGTGAAATGGAATTTGAGGTGGGGGATTAGATATTTCTGAGGCTACAACCATATAAACAAATGTCCCTCAAGAAGAAAAAGAAGGACAATGAATTATCACCTAGATATTATGGCCCGTACAAGGTTCTACAAAATATTGGAAGTATGTATTACAAATTTGAGTTGCCTTTGACGAGTGCCTAAATTGGCATACTTTTAGAACCCATATAATACTTTTTTTCTTAACATTTTCCATTGATCATGTTCTTTTTGATACTCTCCTTACCCAATTTTTCCTCCCTTTTCATTAAGGTATGAATCTTTCCCCATATGCCATTTATACATTATTCTTACATATTTCTTAAAGGAACTTGATACTTTCATGTGCTAATACTACTACACAGAAGTAATACACTAGTTGCAACTCCTTGCAATGGTTGCAATCCCTCTTTATTACTACGATTCTCAGAACAATCCAACAACTGTAGCTCCAAGTGCAGTCTTTGTTTCTATGATTTTGAGCACAAGACAACTACTACAACTCTTTGTCCACTCTCTGTTGTTGTGACTCTGGAAAACTTCTTCAACTCCAAGCACACTCTCTATTGTCGCAACTTTGAGTACATAGTTGTTGCGATTTCGAATAAAAATTCCATCTTTTTTGGTGTCATTTCCATGGAAATGTAAAAAGAAGTAATTTTTGTTTATTTGTGTGGATTTTCATTTTAATCCATTGACTGTGATGATTTCTTTTGAAAAATTTGTAGAAAGTTTCTCTAATCTTTTATATGAGTAGAGTTGTAGATCAACAATGTAGATTTATTATCTCTTCCAGAAATTCCTGAAAACATAACAATGCAAGTCCATCAAAACAGGAAAAGGAGCTCAATCAGTCAAATTAGTTATCACATACAACACATTTTCTTATCAAGAATAATCTTCAAGAATCTCCTGATGAAGAAAAGAATGTACAAGGGTCTCTACACACAGAGGTTTTGCTTTTAGAAGAGAAAACCAATGAACAATATCACTTGAGAGAGTTCCTTTTTCCCGAGGCACCTTTAGAAACAAAGAAATAACAGATGAGGTTGTGAAGGAGGTGTAATATCCCTATGTCGAACCTAATTGCAAATGTAAATGAAAATTTACTCAAGTTGGTGAGTTGTTTGATATCATTTTTGTATGCACCTTTCATGGCATAGTGCATGCATGTATTGCATAGTAAAATGATGAATTTTTCACATTCCTGGATACCACGTGAAACAACTTAAGTACACGCGATATTGAGGCCAGGGAGCCTTTATGTATATGATGTGTTTTATAGGTTGTTGAGCCAATTATTATAAGCTAGGATGCTTATGTTTTGATTAGGCTGAAAAGCGTAGATGTTAAAGGCGAGTGCTCCTACTTTTGTACATGTCTCAGCATTAATATAAAATACATCGTTGTGTGTAGACCAACCATGATAAAAGAGTATGGGGAACTAAACTCCACTAGTTAGGGAAAGGGAGGGACTAAAAGTTAAGGAAAAGGGGCTAAGTTAGGGAGCTTAAGCCAAAAAGGAATATTATATTTATATTTCTTAAAGTATAAAGTATGGGTAATTATTTTATCCTAAGTTCTAAAGTTGGGGATAAGTGGGCCAAAGTAGCTCCCAACATGACAAGTGTTAAGTTGGGGATGTGCATACATATAGTTTGGACTTAGTTCATTTTCCCATATTTCCATCATTCTTATGATCATCCAGTCAATCATCCATGAGAATTCACACACCATTGACCTATCCTTCATACCTTCATGACTGTACTTGAACCTATATCCATAGCCATTATGTTCATGTATCTGGTTAGCTTGGGAGAGGGGTTGAAGAAGCATGTTTTCAGGCCTATGGGATATTGAAGAGGTGGGTTGTCAGGCCCATGAGAAATTCTCTAGGTGACATAATTTATGGGAATTGATTTCATGAAGGTGTTAAACTGTAGCTACAGTTCTCTGAGACTTCCTGTCCAGCCTGTTGTTGAAGCCTGGAAAGGAAGTGGGGAAGCCGAAGGAATGTTGAGAAGAGAAGGGGCATAGTTATTGGGTGGGACATACATGTGGGAATGAGAGACTGTAGGCTGTTAGTTTGAGTTGGCACTTGTGACAGATTCATTCCTGTTGTTTATGAGCCTTTAGAATGGTTAGGAATCTCTTTACCCGTGTGGAGTTTAGTCCTAGCTTGGGGGTGACTCACTATTGAGAGTGATGAACAATGTGGTCTAAGGAAGAGAGGTTCGTGGAAGGTCTGCACACAGTTGGTGATATTCTTACAAATATAAGTGTTAACTGTGTGATAAAATTACATGCTTCTTTTTTATTTACGTGTTTATTTTTATGGGTTTATCCTATGTGTGGTTTATAACTATCTGTATATTTATGGGCATTTCCTGTATATGTTTACTATTATTTTAGTGTGAATTTGTGCATTTACAGTATGCAATTTCCTGTTTACGTTTATATGTAAAGATTCTACAAAAGTTTTGTGTGTATATACTTTAATTGCATATAGTGGTTTGAAAAATGTATGTGGCATAGCTTAGTATGATGTTGGGTATGTTACAATATGTTCTACAGAGAGAACATAAAGCATTCTCTAGTGTAGCATGGCCCAACATGGGTGGTTGGGGATGTTACAATATGGTATCAGAGCCTCAGTTGTCAACAATGAGCCTGGATGAGCCGAACAAGTTGAGTTGAAGTGAAATTTCACAAAAGATTGATTTCAAAGTGACCAAATTTCGAGTTGCAGAGCGTCCATGGTAATATTTAGAAGAAGCGACGCAGAATTGGGAAAAGGCCCCAATTTCCATTGTTAAATTCATGAGAAAATTGATAAATTTGGCCATGTGGTGAGATATTATTGATTTAATATCTGTTATATCAAATTCTGACCTAGAATTAGTTGAATTTGAAGTTATAATGAAACCATGTTAGTTGGAGCGAGTTTTGTAATTAAAATTCTCAATTCATGAATTGATTTTGGGAAAATTCATTCTAGAAATGTGAACCCACAACGATTTGTTATTGCATAGGTTGAACTGGTGTTATTGGGGAGAAATTGAACAAATTTCGTTAGTTGCAGAATGTCTATGGTAAAAATTGGGGAAAATTTAAGCAAAAGCCCCAATTTCTACGATGGAGTTCACGAGGTGTTGGCATGTTGGTGCACATGCTAAATTTTGGCACCACGTGGGAAAGTGTTGGTGTGCAGTTGCATGTGCTAAATTTTGGCACTGTACAGAAAAGTGTTGGTGTGTGATTGCTCGCGCTAAATTTTGGCACCACACAGAAAATGGTTGTGTGTGGGAGTGCGCACTAAGTTTTGGCACCGCGTGGGAAAAAATGTTGGTGTGTGGGTGCACGTGCTAAATTTAGCATTGCGTGGTGTGCATATGCATAAGGAGGTGTGTGCAGTGGGAACACACATAATAATGGTGCACAAGGTGTATGTAGTATTGGCAAAGCATAGAGGAGTTTGGTTGGTGCATGCACAATGTGGGTATATGTTGTCGCATGACAGTTTAGTTAACGGTGCATGCAGAGTACTGGTGCATGGTGGGGCATACTAAACTTTGGCATGGTGTAGCGCATAGAGTGAATTGTGCGTGGAATATCATCATGCGATACAAAAATTGTGTGCAACTTGTAATAGTGCAAGAACCAAAATTTTGCCTGGTGGATATTGGTGCGTTACAAAAAAGTAGTGCGTGCTAGTTATCGGTGCGACAGAGAAGTGATGTACAGTGGTTATTGGTGCACGAAGCATGGATTACCTTGTGGTGTTGTTGCGCCTACTATATATGGGTGTACAAGTTGAAATTTTTTTTTGTGAAGTCGTTTGGAGGGTGAAAAACAGTAGAAAAACAAAGATTTATGTGACATTTCATATCATTTGAATGTCATATTTTTGCAAGGCATTTTTGAGGCCCTTAAGAGCATTTTTAGCAATGAAAAAACCATGAGAACAGAGTTTTCCAAGGTACGCTCTATCTCTACATCTCAAATAAAATATCTTGAAGAGATATTTCTAATGGTGTAAACCTTCCATCAAATGGATCTTTTATGAGGAAGTTACAGCATAAACAGTGGAGGGTAAATTTTAAGACCCATCTAACTTCCAAGAGCCATAACTTTCTACTCCGAGATCAGATTGAGGTGCAGGAGTAGTCAATGGAAATATATTGAACCATAGAAGACAGTTCCAGAGATGAATTAAATTTCTAGGCATGCTAAATGATGCAACCTGCCCCTCACCGAGCTAGCTGCTCCCACCAGGACCTTCAATCTCTCTCGGGCCCGAAGAGTCTAAGCTCTTCCAACTTCCCCCTCAGAAGTTACGAGTCACCCACGTAACTCTTTCGGTGGTTCCCCCTTCTATCGGAT
>CBVK0100240361.1:0-13549 GCA_900067695.1 Picea abies | reverse complement strand
GATCTCACAAATGGGTCACAAATATGTTAGGTTATGGCTTTGAAATTATCTACAAAAAAGGAAAACATAATGTTGTGGCAGATGCCCTTTCAAGGAAAGAAGAAGAAACGGAAGGTTCATTATGTGTTATTTCTATTCTGCAATTCGATTGGGTGGAAGAAGCAAGGATAGAACGGAAGAAAGATCAAGAGGTATGCAAGATCATTCAACAAATACGTGAGGACCCCAATTCATTAGATAATTCTATATGGAAGAATGATTTCTTGTGGTACAATGGTCGCCTATATTTATGTAATAATTCCCAAATCAAATAGAAGGTCCTTTTGGAATTGCACACTTCTCCTATAGGAGGACATTCAGGATTCTTGAAAACATACAACATGATCAAGAAGGATTTGCTTTTGGTAAGGTCTTAAAATTGATGTTCAAAAGTTTGTGTCTGAATGTTTAGTTTGTCGTCAGAATAAGGGAGAAACAATCAAGACGCCATGTCTCCTACAACCATTAGCTATACCAAGTCAACGTTGGGAAGAAGTTTCAATGGATTTTATTATAGGTTTACCCAAATCCGAAGGAAAAAATTTCATCATGGTAGCAATGAATCGGCTAACAAAGTATGCCCATTTTTTCTCTATTTCTCATCCTTTTAAAGAAAGTATAATAGTCGCAGCATTCATGGAAACAGTTCAAAAGCTACATAGAGTGCCCAAGATTATTGTAAGTGATAGAGATCCAAATTTCATTGGAATTTTTTAGACTGGATTATTTTCTTGTTTGGGTACTCAATTGGTTCACAGCTCATATTACCACCCTCAATATTATGGGAAAACTGAAATTGTGAACAAATGTCTAGAATGATATCTTCAATGTTTTGCATATGATAAATAGACACAATAGGTTAAGTGGTTTCCCTTGGAGAAATGGTGGTACAACACATCCTTCCATACTTCATCAAAAATTTCCCCATTTTTGGCACTTTATGGATATCATCCTCCAACCATTACATCACCCTTGAAAGGGAATACAAAGGTTCAATCAACGGAGGACCACATAGGGAACCAACAAGAGGTTCTAAAACTATTGAAGGACAACTTGGTTATGGCACAAAATAGGATGAAACAAAAAATAAATCATCATAGCAGAAAAGGGAATTTGAAGTGGGGGATTGGGTATTTTTTAGGCTACAACCATGTAAACAGATGTCCTTCAAGCAAAAAAAGGACATTAAATTAGCACCCGAATATTATGGCCCATATAAGGTTTTGCAAAGAATTGGAAGTATGGATTACAAATTGGAGTTGCCTCCATATTCACATGTACATTTAGTCTTCCATGTTTCTTTCTTAAAGAAGGTAATCGGAAACAATATTCCAGTCCAAACTATTTTACCAGAGATTAATGAATAAGGGAAAATCATATTAGAACCAGAAACAATCCTTGAAACAAGGATTAAGCAACTAGGAAATTGAGAAATCATGGAATACCTCGTTAAATGGAAGAACCTACCAATGGAAGAGGAAACATGGGAAGATTATTTCTTCATGCAGAAACACCCACAATTAGTCAAGTGTTGAGGACAGCACTTGTTTGAAGGGGAGGGGCATGTTAATACCTAGACAAAGCCCCATTTTATGTGTCAAAACCCCTTATTAAGCCCTAGATATTGAATTATTACGTTTATAGTATTATAATTGTATGTCAGCTATATCTCTTCAAGGTATTGTTTCATTATAATTGTACCCTTTGTCTCCTATATATATACCAAGGAGACCTACTCTTAGGAGGATATTATCTCATCTCATATTGTATTAAGAATTGGATATATTGTAAAAGGAGGTTTCCCCCTCGAAGTGAACTGTAATCATTGACTTCTTACCATTTTTTAAGGCGTTGGATCATAACAAATAAGATTAGATACTTTTTCATGGGGTTGATGGCGGCAGCACTACACTCGAAATCTTGTCCTACTTCTTGACAAAAACAAGATGGTTCTACTTATCATGTCTTGGATTTCTTGGATGTTGTCGGCACAATCAATTGGAAATTTGTTGCTTCTTGGCTAAAGGACAATCTTGAGGGAGAGAAAGAGGGGTTGCTTCCTCTCCCAAGAGTTATAATGGGGATTTTTTGAGACCCGGTGCAAAGAAACCTTGGCAATGTTCGGATCAATGAAAGATATAATATGCATGTACTTAGTTCAAAATATCACTATAATAGTTATAGGCCATTCTTAAGGATAATAGGAGGGTAGGATTTGATCCACTCATGTGTCCATGATGAATGTAATAAAAACCTCGCACGTTCAACAAATTCCCTTAGGTACACCCCTAACAACCTTAAGGGGTCAAACCAATTCATATGAAAATTGAACATTGATCAATGATGAAGAAATCGTCATTCCTCACCATTGTATCCAACCACTATGAGTGACTAACTATAAGTAACTTCTTACTATATCTTTAAATAATTTTAACTATTATTATATGTCTATACAATTACTTTTTTATGGGGTTGCCCACCCAATAAACCTCAAAAACCCTTTTAAAAAGAAAAAGATAAAAAGAAACTTGCAAATATTTACATATTTTCTAAAGCTCCATAAAACTTTAAAGGGCCTTGAAATATTTGAAGGTTTATTTTTCAAAGGGGAACCAAAAAAATATAAACCTTGGAAATTTCAAAATGTTTTAGTTTTTTTTTAATAAACATTTTCAAACCTTCATTTGGAATCTCCAAAAACCTTGCAATATATATTATATATATATATCATTTTAAAAGGTTTGTGAGGCTTTGTAAAACCCATTTTAAAAGCAACATTGCCCCACTACACCACACCACTATCCAAGGAGAAGAGTGGACGTTGTGGTGTAAATCCCCCCAAAACCATTCAAAATATTACTCTTAGTCAAGGTGCACCAAGAAAGTGAGTTGTGTGTGGATAAGACTCATTGAAGCCTTTACACTCAATGCCATTAGTTTACATCAGTGGTTTCAAAAGGAATTTGGAACAAAGAAGAGGATATGATGATTTCAACCACTTGTTAAAGGAGATGTAATAAGCAAAGCAAATCCAATTCAAAGTGAGTCGGTCAATTAGAGAAACATGTCCCCCACTGAATGCATAGAAAGAGGATTCTATTGGCAAGCAAGTGACACCTTGGATACCAAAATTAGTAGAATATTACATCACCAAGGAAAGCATGCACCATCTTCTAGAGACATATAGCCTTGAGAAAGGACCTTCACATGATAAATTCAAATTTCTTGGGACAAACCATTTTTTTATCACCTTGTTTGGATAAAGATTTCAAATAAATTGAAGTTTCTTTAAATACAAACTCTTTCCATTTTAGTGAACCACTACCTATTCTTATACCCAAGCAATAAAGGTTTTCTCTATGCTAAAATCTCCCAAGTTCTAAAGTATTTTCTTAATTTTGGATTTCTAGGGTTCTTATTCAAAGGTTGGATTAATTTCCCTTTTGTCACAATAAAATAGTTTTTAGCATGGCACCATGTTTTATTTAATAACGTAAAGTAGGCATGTCAAGATTGTATATTATGTGTTCATATGGATTACTAGATTTGTTACCAATCGCAGAGATCTAAACATTCAAATTTTTTAATCTTTTCCAAGTATATGTTTTTGACCAGTTTCGCACATAATCCGACCAAAATTTTAGAAAAATTCTTAGAATTGTAGAGATCAATGGTTGAGATTGCACAATCTAGGTACAATAAGGGTTTTTTAAGGTGCTCAATCCATTTATACATTCAAAAACACAATTTAAGCAATGGAAAAACACAACTTTACCAACAATTACATCGTTGAATTTCGATGATGATTATCGGAAAAAGTCCAAAAAGTGGGATGTTTATGTTAGAATAATGTTGATGTGCTCATTTCACCATAGGAAATGCTACACCATTTTCACCCATCCATAGGCATAAAGCCACCCTCGAGCACCTTAACCTTTGAAAAAATAATGATTCGAGGAATCCACACCATAACCAACAGATAACCAAGAGATTGCACCTTCTCCAAGGGTAGCACACAAAAGAAAGTACCAGAAAGACTGAAAAAGAGAAAAATGTAGAATTGTAGTTGTTGTTTCTCCTCCTCCAAACTTGTGCAATGTTTCTAGGTGACTGAGAGTGTGTGAGTGAGCGAAAAATGATCCAAGACGTACTTTATTTATATTAATCTATCCAGTGACTTTTCTGGCTGGGTTGACCTGACTTTCTGGTAATTATATTTTCTGTTTATCTTTTTCATGTGAATCTGACTTGTATTCCTGGAGGATAATACCTTAATATTGTATATTCTATTGATTCGACATGTCTTCTAGGGTTTTCACATATCTGTTTAGGGTTTCTCTTACTTCCATAATATTCTATTCTAGTCAAAGGTTACATATGGAGGTTAATACCTCTCGTAGCTACCATAATATCAACACTCCCTCTTAGCTAGGGAGGTATTAATGGTCTCAAACACATCCATCCATCTTCACATGGCATGGGAAAGACTCACATATGTTACGAGGGAAAAACTCTCTATGGCCAAGGGTAAACCACAACAGACAGGTATGACTACAGAAATCAACTCAATTCCATTGTATGCTATATAAACTAATGTGCAAGATAATAAAGAGGCCTACCTCCATCCAACATTTGATGATGTTCCACTGTTGAGCACTCCAACCCAAATATTTATACCTGCAATAAGTTCTCAACAAATAAGCAAAGCAAGTATATAGTGATGATGTAAAGGGGTTAGCACATTAGATAGCATAATCCATTAATAAACATTACAAACATGCCCATGGATAATAATAATATATTTCCATGATACCAATAGGATGGGAAAGGAGTATTTCTATTAATAATTGATCAACAAAAGTGTCAACATTACAGACTTCTGTGTCGACACGGTTCGAAACCAAGAAACCAAGTTCCTTCCATCTGGGTCTCCACCACTTCAATCCTCTACCAAAGGCAAGCTCAAAAGAGAGAGACAATGAGTTTCTCTCAATAATAGGGAAAGAGATTGGGGGTTGAACACTGTGTTCAGACTTGAGGGACAAAGGGATGCAGACTCAATATGCAGTAATTTCTCCAGAGTAACTTTGCTCTCAAAGTTGAATGCTTTCTCCTCTTTTCCATAGCTCGAAATTGTGCTCTTATAGTCTTCAAAATGAAACTGAAGGGTCGAGTTGGAATGTTTCTAGTATATGGAAGGCCAAGGATCAGAGTTCTCTTGTCATGACATGGAAACCCAACTCCATTTTTGTATTTTCTGGCACAAATCCTGATGTATGTGGGTTGTAGTGGAGCAGCCTGCGTATACACTTGTTGTATAGTTGATAGGGCGTGTATATGTGGAAAAATGTTTATTTTTAGCTCTGGATTTTTCAAAAAGGGATGATAAGTATGCATAGGGAAATGGAAAAAAGACCTTCTGTGCAAGATAGAAATGGTGAGGCAAATCTTTCTATAACAGATGCCCCCTAATGTGTGAGATCAAAGGAGTATCTGTGGTGGTCAAAATACATTATAAATAATCTAGGAGTGGACTGGTAGAGAACCAGCTGGACGAACTTGATTGTTCATTACATTTTGTACTGACTTTGCATACATGGATGCCAAGAATACAATGCAAATCCATGCGGAAAATATACCAAATAAGTGTCTGTGGCCATGAATAGGTAGATACAATTGCGGTTATATGCCAAAAGTTTTCACAATCACGAACAAGGCCCAGTGAAAACTAGTCTCAAAAATCAATCTGAAGATATCTGTATACCATGAAGTACAATCTGATCTCCCATGATCACTAAAGTCAAACAGGTGTTGGTCCAATGAAAGGGAAGCAACAGCTTAGGAAAGTTGCGGCCACATAGTGATGTCTTCAAGTCTTCTACACTATCCACCAAGGGTGCAAGTATACATCATGTGAATAAAGGAGTTGAGGTCAAACATAATGAGACATCGTTTGATTACCGTTCATTGAGGTAAACCGTTAACAAACACGAGATAGCCTGCCTATAATGAAAGTAGGTTTCAAGGCACCAAGTACATTCCTATAAGTGTGAATAAAGGAGTCAGTGTCGAACACTTGAGAAATCCATTGATCAGGAGACATTGATGTATTCCCATCTGTCAATGGCAATAGAGTCTGCTACTAATGACTGCAAACCTCAAGGTACTCGTAAAACTCTAGGTCCAATATCCAGAATATATGAGTTGAAGTCGATGGAAAGAGACTCACCGAAAGGAGAGAATTAAGACATCTCTCATCAGTCAGCACAGCAAACAAAGCAGAAGCTTCATGATTTGGTGGAGATCAGACGAAGAACATGTTCACGAACCAAGGACCCTCTGCATCTTTCGCGTGTATCAAATGCAAGAGGTACACGAAAAATACCCTCTGAATAGCAACCAATGATGAAAACTATTGACAAAGGTGAGGAAACCATCAATAAGGCTAATGGCATCCAAGACACTGCACGAATCCCAAAGTGTGAATAGATGTCTTGTCGTCGAACACAAGGGAAACCACCTAGTCAATGACCAATGATGAAATGTCGATTGTTGGGTTCAAGGTGACCTACCGATGATGCAAGTAGGGCCAGGGTGCATGATGAGACCATAGTATCATGTGATTATGAGGAAAACTGAGGGTATGGCCGACATGCAAAGTCAATGTTTCTGAGGAGTGGTCGACGTAGGTTGTGAGACTTCCTTTGAACAAGAGCATGAGAAATATGGTGGAATTTGGCAGCATAGACTCAATGATGTGACTATTAGATGCAAGAGGCATCAATAATGTTCTCTACAGGGACTGGACGAGTAACCAGTCGGTAGAGAAAACTCTGTAACGAGATCAGCTTCCTAAGGCCATGCTAAAACCCAAAATTATGATGACACAAGGAATCAATAATTTTGTGTTATGTTCAAAGGTGACATGACTACTACCAATTATAATATAGTACTCCCTTCCTGCCCGTCTTTTTTTGTTTTTTCATAACAAGTGAATGCTATGATACAGAGGAGGAAACGAGTGTCGCAAGTAAGAAAAACTAGTTCCAGTAGTGGAACGTACCTATGCTTAATGCAAGGAAATGCATGCAAGAGATGGACACTCAGGGTGATGTTTCCTCCAGGGTATAGGGTGTCAAATTGCGAAGGATATAAGCAAGGATCTTCTTGGTTGAGGATGCAAAACTGCTTAGGCAATGGTTTATAACGCAAAGCGAGAACCGGCTAAAGGCTCAATACTGCAAGCGAGGGCATGAGATGCAATCACAACTTAACACCAGAAAATATCCTTTTTTATGTCTTGCAGTCTACTTGGTGTGAAAAAGGGGTAAACTTGTGCCAAAAAGACGTCTTTTCAAATCCAATTTATGAGTGAGAAAAAAACAATTTCACTCGACAATATTTTCTATTTTTGATAACGATTCGGAAAAGAGATTAACTAAGACTCATGACCTTTCAAATCCAGTTTAACAAGTGTGAAACAGACAAATCACTTAGCAATATTTTTGGTTTTTAGACGAGTCGGAAAAGAGCTTAACTAAGACTCATTTTTTGGGAGTCCGTGGGGAATAAGGCCGCATGTGCATGCATGAGGAATGAGGTTCATTATAAAGCCATGTATCAAGCTATAATGGACTCCCATTCCTAAAGAAAAAACTCGGCATGGGCACCAAATGAAAAAGGAGATCTAACTAGGGCACCCATGTTTGGTAAGTCTCTACCATTTATTAGTGACACTACTTATAACAGACGAAAGGTTTTGTGTTGCAACAAATGGGTTCATACCTAAGGCGTAAAAAAAAGCGGTAGTCGAAAAATAATGCCAAAATGCACGATGGAGTGGATACCTATCATATATGCTAGGTTATGAAAATACCTGCCCGAGGTGACGAACGACTAATCATGACATTGAAATACGCAAGAAAACTGAGTCAAAACTGCAACAAACCAGCTTAAAACCACACTTGAATTAGTCCATTAGGTTAAAAAATAGCATGAAACTATATAAAGTGGGTAAAAATAGCTTATAAATAGTAATAAAATCAAAAATTACTGTATCATTTTGATTTTTACCCAAATAGTGCAATTTGGACCAAAAATACCTCCAAGATTCAAACGGTGATTGCGGGAGCATCGGGAAACGAAATCACAAACCGTTTATATCACGTAACTCTTCATCTCATCTTCTTCAAATTCAGTGGATAACATTTTTTAATTAGGTTCCAATTTTTTAGTTTTTGAGGGCATAAATTAAGATTTTCCGTGTACACGAGTCTCCTTTGTTAAGGTCATGTGTACGATGAGGTATATGCCCCTATTTCAACCACAAGGAGCATGTATCAAGCCCTACATGGGACTGTGTGCAAAGAAAGCCGCATATAGGTACACAAATGGCCAAAAAAGGGGTTTCTAACTCAAAAAATTGATTTTTTTTTGCATGATGGTTCTGGAATGGAGAGAGTGAGAGAATGAGGAGGTGAATGCAATTGTTGAACGAGATTCGGTGGCTCAAGCGGCTCTAAAAATATGTGGTTTGTACAAATTTTGGGATCTCAAGGGAATGAGGTCCCAAGTGAGGTTATTGGAGATGTTGGTGGGTTATTGGGACCCAGATAGCGAAAGATTTATCCTCGATGGACAACCATTGAGGATCGAAGTAAAGGACATCTACTTCTTGACTGGTCTATTGTGCCGAGGGGAGGTTGTGAACATCAAGTCACGCGGAGTAGGGAGTGGGATGAAGATCGAAGAGTATATCGATGCCCACTGTATAGCAAGGACTCCCAAGGTGGGAAGTCAAGTCCCCATCCGGGCAATAAGTAATCTCAGTTTGAAGATCATAGTGTCTGTGATTACCAGAATCATAGGTTCGGCCGCTTTGAATCAAGTATCGAGACTGTTGATGTTTTACGCAGTAGAGTGTGCTTGACCGATTGTCTACGATTGGTGTACCTCACTGTTGACCAATATGAAGGGTCAGTTGACGGAGTGTAAACAAGGGAGTAAGTGAAACTTCGGTTTTGCCTCTAATCTTTCCAGCTTCTTTTTCGAGCAGGTTTCAGGACTGGGACCTAGAGTAGAGGTTTTTCCTAGAGGACCATGCGATCTGGCCATGGTACGGTGGATCGAGGTCATGAGACGGCAGGGAGGAGGTAGGGTGACCACACCCTACAACGATGATTTTTTCTTCTGGTGGCGGCGGACGATCATTGTGTTGGATGACTATCCCTATGTGGGGATCGATTTCCAAGGGGATCCTAATATGCCACTTCCACCGGGGGCCACCTACGGTGGTATAGGGAAAAAAAAAAATTTAAATATTTCATTTTTTTTTGTATTTTTGTATTTAAGGAACAAAAAAAAAAATTGAGATGGTGTTTGAGTATTAACTAGACACTTGTGTAATCACAGATGTGAGTCTGTGACGGCCAGAGGGATTCTTACGACATAGATGGAGGAACCGAGGAGATGAAGCGGTGGGAGGAGAAGCGGAGAGAGTCTTACAAAATGTGCAGGGCAATTTGTCTCGTTTGACATAGAAGATTCCTATGGTTCAGGTAGAGGATCTACCTAAAGCCATGCAGTGACAGGTGGTTTGTGTACCTAGAGCATGGGTACGACTTTTCTGGCATCTCACAAACATCGTGGTTTGCTACAATGACACACAAATGGCGCCACAGGCGTAGATGTCGTGGGATATGTATACCGGTTGTATATGTGTATTGAGGGTTTTAGCCCCAATTTTGTAATATAAACACCATATTTTGAAATATATAAAAATGGATCTTCGGCTTTACTTATATCTTATAATGTGTACATTGATTGAACGGTTTTCTTTTCTTTATTAATGTGACAAATTCCAATCTAAAACATAGTTAGCATAGGCATCGGATAAATGATTAGAACTCCTAGGAATGTGATAATATGTAATAAAATCAAATTTTAGTTCTAAAAGACGTACCCGTAGGAATCGACGGAGTAAAGTAGGATCACGCACGCGGTAACGGCCGTTCAACTGACATACTACTAATTGGGAATCCAAGCGAACCTCTAAAGAGTGGATTTCATGCGAGATAGCATCGCACAAAAGTTCTATGGTAGCGCTATATTCAGCCACATTATTTGTAGATAGCCCTAGTCATGCGCCACCTGAAGACACCAGCAGACCCTCGGGTGAGTAAAACACCCAAGTGGCGGAAGCCAAGTTCTGTGTATGACGACTGGCTCCGTCTGGGAAACCTAGATAGACTGAAGACTCCATTGACATCTGCCATCAAAGGGAAAACTCGATAAGCAAGCTAAAGACAAAAGAAAAGGAGAAAAGAGACGTTTGTACACTAAATTTACATTAGTATACAAAGAGTTCCGCACAAGCCTAGGGCTCAAGCGTAGTACCTTTTCAAGTAGAGACCATTTCTGGGCTTGGCCAACTTATTCCCTTCATAATCTTCCAATTCTTAGGCTCCTTTTTCTAGAACATGTCGCACGATATAAGGACCATGCCACATGAGTTTAAACTTGCTTGCCCCTAGCGGTTCTTTGGCTTGTTCATATAAGAGAACCAAGTCACCTTCAACATACAATCGGGGACAAAAAGACTTGTCGTACTCGACCTTGACACGTTTCATGTTTGCCTCGATAGTCGTAAAGGCATTCGACACTGCTCGTCAAGACTCTCTAGGTGCACAAGGTGTCACTCTAAATTTGAAGTAAGTCACCCTTAGCATACAATCGGGGATAGACAGACTTGTCGTATTGAACCTTGACATGTTTCTTGTTTGCCTCAATAGCCGTAAAGGCATATCGACGATGCTTGTCAAGACTCTCTAGGTGCACAAGGCGTCGCTCTAAATCTAAAGTGTCAGGTAGGACCTCGACTGCCAACTTGAGAGAAGGGATTTTGCACTCAATAGGAAGGATCGACTCCACATTGTGCACTAACTGAAAAGGGGAAAAACCGGTGGTAGTCTTAACTAAGGTTCGGTGTGCCCAAAGCCCAGGATATAGCATGATGTGCCAATTGGAATTACTCCGACTGACAGTTTTTTGTAAAATGTTCTTGAGAGACTTGTTGGTGGCCTCTACTTGCCCATTTTCCTGGGGGTAATAAGGGGATGAATGACCATGTATAAACCTCAGCATAGATGCTAGTTCTACCATCATTTCATTCTGAAAGTAACTACCATGATCAGTGACAATCTCACTCAGGATACCGAACCGGGTGATAATTTGGTTGAACATGAAGAAGTTTGCAGTCTTCCCATCATATTTTATGGTAGGAATGGCCTCGACCCACTTGTTAAAGTAGTCGATGGCCATGATAATGTGTTGATGCCCCCCAGCCGAAGTTGGATTGCAATCGACGAAATATACCCCCCACTTGGTGAAGGGACCGACAGTGATGACTGGGTGAAGAGGGGTTGGATGCGAGCACATTTTCCAAGTGAACACCTGACAGGGGTGACACTTCTTAACCGCTTCGATACAATCTTTAAATATAGTGGGCCAGAAATAACCGGCTCGCGGGATTTTTTGGGCTGTTAGTGGGCTAGAAATAACCGGCTCGCGGGATTTTTTGGGCTGTCACAAGCCTGGATAGGTGACCACCACAAGCCCCTTTGTGGCAATCATTTAGGACTAACTCGGCTTCTTAGTGAGTTAAGAAATGACGCAAGATGTTATATACACCTCGGCAATACAAAGTGTCACCGACGATGGTATACTGTTTGGCTTGGTATCTAACACATCGTCGATCATCTTGCGAGAGATGTTGAGTGAACTTCAAGGCTTGAAGATATAAAACAATGTCTCCATACCAGGGGTTGGATGACAAGACAAGGAAAATGTGTTCGTCTACAAATGAATCAACATGGATAACATCCTTGCCTATCGTGGAAAATCAGATATTAACTCTGCAAAAACTAGTGATTTCTTGGACTTGGCCAAAACGAAGTTGAGATCAAATTCTTGTAAGATGACAATCCATTTATTATATTTTCCACCAATGATACGTCTAGTAAGGACGTATTGAAACAGATTGACATCGAAAACCACCATAGTCTTTCAAAGTAATATATAGTGATGTAAGCGTTGGACTGCGTGATCGACAGCCAAAGCTAGCTTTTCAACATGAGAGTAATTAAGCTCAGAACAGACTAAATTTCGACTGAGATAGTAGATGACGTGCTCATGGAGCTCATCATCCTCCTAAACTAGAACCATATCAATCATCTCTGCAGACGCAACAATATACAACAGGTAATCTCTGGTGTAATCAGGAAATTTCAGCAGAGGGGTCGTTACCAAGGATTTCTTCAAAGCGTCGAAAGACTCCTAGGCTCACTCATCCCAGATAAGGGGGGTGTCTTTTTCCAAGAGGCGGATGAAACCCTTAGTGATATTCGCATAATTCACTATGAACCGACGTAGAAAGTTAACTTTTCCCTGTAAACCTTGAAGTTGTCTAATTATGTGTGGGGGAGTCAACTGAAGTATTGCCTCAACCTTAAGAGAATATACCATGATCCCGGTCTCGGAAACTAAAAAACCTAAGAAATGACCAAACTTAACGCAAAATATGCATTTATGAGGGTTTAACCGGATTCTATAGTAACGGCATCTTTCAAAAACTAGACGAAGGTGTATAACATGATCCACTTTCTTGCGAGAGTGAACAGCAAGATCATCCAGGTAGGCTTTGACTATGTGCTTGAGATCGTGAAAAGCGAAAGTCATGGCATGTTGGAAGGTTGCTCCGGAATTTTTAAGGCCGAAAGGCATTTTTAGGTATGCAAAATTTCCCTGAGGACATATAAATGTCATCTTGCGTTGGTCCTCAGGTTTGATCTGGATTTGGTTATAGTCTGAAAATCCATTAATAAAGGAAAATATTTTTCTTCCTGCACACTCATTGAGAATCTGATAAATGAAAGGCATGGGGAAGTTATCTTTAGGACAAGCCTTTTTCAGGTCGCGAAAGTCCATACACACATGGATGGTTCCTTGCTTTTTATTTACAGGATCAGGATTGGATACCCATTCGGTCAAGGGAACTGGGTAGATGAAGTCAGCGTTAAGCAGCTTCTCCACCTATGCCTTAATAGCAGGGGCCTTCCTAGGATTCACAGCTCTAAGATGTTGTCGAATAGGTTTAGCAACCGGGTAAGTTCTAATCTCATGTTCGACAATCTGAGGTTCGATCCCTGGCATCTCTTCGTATGACCAAGAAAATACATCTCAAAATTCTTTGAAGAGATTGGTGTAGATCAAAATTTCTTCTGGAGAACAATCTTTACCTATATTTACATTTTCAATCTTGCCAGGGGTATGAGAGATATCGATCGAGACGGTAGGAGAAATAATCACAATATTTCCTTTGACATAAATGCCGTGCATATGAAGTGGAACTACGGCGTGACCGACTATCTCACTCAAAGTAGACCGAAAGTCATCTTGCTCGATTCTTTCAAGACTTGGGAGAAAATAAGATCGATGATGCATATCGTCCCAA
>CBVK0100240360.1:0-13549 GCA_900067695.1 Picea abies | reverse complement strand
TCATTTATTTTCATGAATATTTTGTATTTGGGTACCTAACATGGCCTCGTTGCTGATACCCATTATTTAATTTCACCATAGTGATGTTCAGGGGGGGGTGTTGGAGATACTTCGCACACACCTAGGATTTATTTTTTGTATGTTTTTCCCTATTTTTACTAGTCATTATTCAGTCTCCTATAGTTTAGGGAGAATATTCCTCTAGGAAAATATTCTCTTTAGTTCACACTTCAGTTTGATTAGTTGAATGGAGTCTATATGCCACATTGGGAGCATCACCAAGAAGAATTGGGATCATCACCATCTAATGTGCATTGTCCTTGGGATTATCACCAAACTAGCACATTACTTATGATTCCTTTATCTCCTCCTTAGTTCACTTTGTTTCAATCAGTTAACTGAAGACTAAGAGACTAGTTAAATCATACTAGGTGGAAGTTAACTCCTATAACTTCCTGAGAGACTAGACTAGGTGGAAGTTTACTCCTTTAACTATTGGTGTGTGCCTAGATCACTCTAGACCACCACTATGATGCATTGGATTCTCTTGTAGTGTGCATTAGTTGAGTCATACAGATTATTTCATGTGTAAATTATTATTCATTCATTTGGTTAATGAGAATTCTTCCATTCTTTCTCTTATGTTTCTCTTTTCTCATATTTTCTCTACAAATTGTGTATGTCATTTTCTAGTTATATATTTTTTGTGCAGGTTAAACACATTTACAACTCGATCTTTCTGAGTTTTTATCCTTTTTCAACATGTTTTCAAACTTTCCATAAATTGGCCCTCCCCTGTAGTAAGCACCAGGGAACCACTGTCATACTAGCGCTCCCCAAAATCCTTACAAGGAGAACCACTCCACTCTGTTTCCTTGAAGACATGAGCGCAACCCCCTACATTTTTAAAAATATTTAGGTTTTTCTAATTCCTTCTCAGTTTTGTTGATCATAGTTTTTTAACCCAAAAGTTCTTCATTAGTTTTTGTCTTTTCTTGGTTCACAAAACTATTAATCATCTTTGTTTATCTTGCAATCTCCTTCTCAAGTGCAAGATTTGTTTTTCACCTTTCATTGGTTTAATCCTTGTTTCCCAATATCATTAGTTATCTACTTGATTGGAAGAGTCTGCAAGGTTTTTCTGGTCACTGATTTCCTTATCATTCTTACTTTGATTGAAGGAATTGAAACTCAATTTCTTACCACAACCTAGCTTTGATATTGTTTCTCGTTGCTCAATTTTCAAAGTTGTTTTGTTTGTTTTTTCTTGATTTCTTGATCTTTGTTTGAGTGAGTTTTTTTCTTTTTTATTTCGTTTAAGGGTATATTTGTTTGGATAACATTTTTCTCCCTATTCTATGTCATTTTAGTTGCAAACTATTTCAATTTTTTTTCAAAGAAAGAAGCATTAGAATCACATAATTTCTTGCATCTAAAATCAAACAAAGAAAATTTGAAGAACTTTGTATTCATTGGTTTTGGAAACTTGAAATGTTTTCTTTTGATAATTTGGTAAATGTGTGTGGATTATTTTTGGGAACAAATTTCATAAAGTTTTACATTATTTTGAGTGTTTGTTAGTGATGTAAAAGAAAAAATCTCTTCTCCTTAACATAACTAGAATTTCATTGAAAAGAAAATTGCATCTCATTGTTTTTCTTTCTTTTTGGATTAGAGTCTCAAAACATCATCAGTTTCACTATAATTCACCCTTGAGTAACGAACAACCAAAAAAACAAATGCTAATTAAAAGATATCTAGCAACTTTTATTTTTAAGTCTTGTAAACCAACATTATACTAGGGTTAGAGATTTAGAATAGGCTGTGAGGTTAACTCTCCAAAGAATTAAAGACACACATAGAATCTTGTCATAGGGAGAGAAAATCCAATTTTTGTATAAGCATAGCTGGGATCCCCCTCTCACAAAATGGTTAAATATGAAGTTGCTTGCAGGAGAGTAACAAAGATTACCCCTCCAAGGATTAAGTAATCATAGATAAATGACCATATATTGGGGGTTCTTCATGAGAATCATTTTTTTTCATTTGGTGTCAGAGCTTCATGAATCCTGAATCCATTCAGGGTCCTTAGAAGTTTATTGGTCCACTTGTCTTTAGTTCTCTTGAAGAATATCAAACTTGATATCCTGCCCATATGTTCAGACCTGATTTTCTACTGTACCCAACGAGAGGCTGACTGTGTGTTGGTAACCTTAGTAGTCATAATCTATATGCTCTATACATAAGGTGACAATGAAGGGGAGTCTTTATTGTACCTTGATTAGACATTGGTCAAACTCGCTTGGGTTCCTTGGAGGGTAATCCATAGATAACATCATGAGGGAACTTGCACCAAGGTGTAAGTCTATTAAGTAGGTCACCAATGTAACTAATCCACCCACTGAATCCCATCCCCTTCTCACTTTTTTCTCGCGATGTTGGATTTCATCACTAAATAGTAATTTCATTGTGAAAAGATATGATTTTCTTTTTCATCTTTTTATATTTTTAGCGAGTGTTGTTTATTCTCCTTAGTTGTCCTTAGAATTGGTATTGTGTATAATAAAGGTATTCTTCAATCATGTAGGATCCATGGGTTTCCTATAGAAGGCTACAAACCCCTACCTCCCAATTCACCTGAAGACATTTTTCGTGGTGAAGTTGTCAAAGAAAAACACTATTCTGACACTAGGATTATCGCTACTCCTTTAATTTAAAATCTCAAGGTAGCAATTGTAATAGTTCAGGAAGGTGTTGTTCCTCCTTTAAACCCACCAATTACCAACCCTCTTGATCCACTTATTGTCCAAGTAGATTCTTTAGGGAATATCATTCCTGAAGATTATCCCAGATTATTGTCAAGGCCATACGAATAAGTTAATATGGAATCAAAACCACTCAATACAAGTGAATTATATACAACCCATTCCCATACTACTAGAATGGTAGATCCAAATCAAACTCATGTTCATCCTATATGGAAAACTCCATCGGGCCATGATACTTATGAAAAAATCAAT
This sequence comes from Picea abies, assembly GCA_900067695.1. Taxonomy (NCBI): domain Eukaryota; kingdom Viridiplantae; phylum Streptophyta; class Pinopsida; order Pinales; family Pinaceae; genus Picea; species Picea abies. The sequence goes on along the minus strand of CBVK0100240360.1, from coordinate 10,529 downwards.
TTGCATCGACCATTTTATGCCCTTCCACATACACCTGCCATTGTTAACGCAAGTACAAAACCATCGAGTCATTTCCTTGGTAATCCAATAGGACCAACACATAAAACGCTACCACTTTAGGTCGAATATCAAGTGATATAGGTCATGTCCTTCCTAGTCATTTACAAAAAACTATGATGGTTACACCAATGATTCCTATTCAAGCATAAATTTCATTCACACCACATAATTATGTTGGGACACCTTCCCATATTAGAATGAAAAACCCTTTCATACCACAAATCTCGACCGGGGGAAATATTCCTACTAGGGGGAAATCCTCCATTAGTGGAAAATTCCCTACCAGGGGGAAACCCTCATTTGGTGGAAAAATTCCTTCGAGGGGCAAACCCTCATTTAGTGGAAAAGTCTTGGTCATTACCCAACCTATCGATGTGGGGAAAGATCCAAGTATTTTTGTCAGAAACCCACAACAAACCTAGGGACTAGCTCAGGGAGGATATTTTAATCCACCACTTCAAGGAGGATATTTACATCCTAATCTGTCAGGACTATACTTTCGACAACCATTCTGAGGTGTACCAAATCCCCCTTGGGGCCCTCATATTCAATCATATTTTCCTCCACAAGGGCAAACTATTTATCCTCCGCAGGGTCATACTGGTTATCCTCCTCAAGGTCAAACTTGTTAATCTCCTCATGTTCAAACTGTTTATCCTCGTCAGGTTCAAAATGGTTATCCTCCTTAGGGTCCAACTAGTTACCCTCCTTAAGGTCAATTTAGTTTTCCCTCATCTTTTACCCAAGTACCTCAACAAATGAATCCTTCTTTTACTAGACACAATCCTCAACAACCATATATGGGAGGACCTTCTAGATACAATTTCCCTCAATAGCCTATTTATTGTCCTATTGGTGCTTGCATTCCTCACTAGTATCATCCTCAAAGTAATCGATAATTACCTTTTCTAGCTACTTTAGATCTTCCAAAATTGTTGATATTGAAAAATGATCCCATATTTCATTTTTCTTTTAGGCCAGTAATTCCTGCAAAGTTACCATCAGACATCTAAAAATTTGATGGTAAACCCGGATAAGATCCGAATAACCATGTCATGACATTTCATCTCTGGTGTTCATAAAACTCATTGATGGATGAATCTATTCATTTTCATTTGTTCCAATGTACTCTTATGGGCTCTGCAAAAAAATGGTACATTGAATTACAATGTGGATCTTTTCAATATTTTAATTCACTTGTTATGTTTTTCCTCACCCATTTTCAACTTCCAATTATATATGAAACCGAAATGAAGCTTTTGACCTCCCTTCATCAGACTAACTCTATACATATTTCCAATCATATCCATGAATGGAGACGACGACGACGACGGTTGATAAAATATACCATCCCAAACCATTTGTTGGAAGAATGGTTAACAAAATCCATGTTACCACCTATTTCTCATGATGTAGGAATGAGAGGCATAGTTGTAGAAGAAGAAGTTATTTCTCATGCCCAATATCTAGATTTGGTTTATTCCCAATATGGTAATTTATACGAATTGATACAAAATGCTCCATGTATGTCAACCGATCCATCCAAACCATCATTTGTCGCTCATTCTAATGGAGTTATAAATTTTTTCAAAACTCAACCTTCCTCACAGTCTACTAGGACTACACATCATTCAATATCTACCCCAACTACGGTGCATGATTCTATCCATTCTAATTCCTCCCCAACTAAAGTCTCTAAAGTAAATGTACTTAAATTTGCTTCACCACCATAACCTGGGGGGAAGAAGAAGAGTAAGAATAAATCAAACAAAGATAATAATCAAACAAAAACACAAACACAACCACCTATTTTTAAAAAGAAACAACAACAAAAACTAAAATTTCCCTATCTCATTTGTATTGAAGATCATTACACAAGAGACTGTCCTCATTGAGATGAAGCATCGAAATTCCTCAAAGGAAATTCCCAACCTGTTGTTTTGACACATCCTTTTCCACAGCAGCAGTCAATGGTTATGAAAAATCCCTCACCTCCATAAGGAGGAAACCTAAGTCCTCCTAAATATGATGCTTCCTCAAGTGCGCATATTTATATGATCAATGGTGTATATTTGACCACTAGGACTACGACATATGACACAACTCTAGGAAAAAATGGTTAATAGAGTGTAACTACTGGAACCATGATTGATCCACCTTGCACCTCTGCCACCCTTCCATATGGACCTCTACATATCAAATAACCAAAATTTGAATCTATATTACGTCCACCCAAGAGTATTATTCAAAATTGACCTTCAATCCCAACTCTTGTGTTTCCCAAAACTACAACATAGTTGAATATTTGTCCCAAGCACCTTGTTCAATTTTGGTGCATGAAGTTCTACTAAACTTCCCTAGTTAGCTTAAGACTCTCTTGGAAGCCATTAGAGTTGTGGATATTGAGTAATCCAATACTATTACATTTAACTTGGATGATTATAAATCAAGTCTCTCTCACCAAATCACATTTAAAATTGAAGTTGTTGTTCACAATGAACACATTCATTGCACTATATTGGATGAAGGAGCATCGACTTGTGTCATGCCTTTAGCCTGTTGGAAAGGTCTTAAAACACCATGCATTAATCAATCTCCTAGCATGTTGAAAGCATTTGATGGACAAGGTTTCAGACCTCATGGAATATTGAAATCATTATCCATTCAACTGGGGGGTGAGAAATATTTTTGTCAATGTGGAAGAAGTCGATGCTCTTTTAGATTATAACTTGTTGCTTGGAATAAGTTGGTTTTATGCTATGATCGTTGTGTCCTCTTCGGTTTTTCGATGTTTCTAGTTTCCTCATCAAGGAAAAATAGTTACCATCGACCAATTATATTATTGTACACCTGATGGTGACAACCAAACCACCAACAATATTCCATTTATGGGGGAATCAATGATTACTTACGAGAGTATAGGGGTCAGTCTCCTGAAATATTCTTCACTCATGGGAACTTTCCCAGCACCCGTTTCTCAAACTTTGCATCATATCACAATGATAAATATTATTTCAACCATGGTACATCAATCCCTCAAATAATTTGATCCTTGTATCATACCTAGTTGTTTAGAGTTTGATACACTACGTGATAGTATGTCTCTTAGCCCAGCAGAGGCTAAATAAGATTCCATTCAATCTGCCTCTCCTTCATCCGACGACCAACATCTGGTGGCATCTAATTATTATTCACTACCATATTGGTTAAATTCCTTATCACTGACCTTTGATTACATTATACATATTTTTACATCCGATGAATCTATTATAGAAATGCTTAGTATTGAAGAGTCACCATGGAATGATAACCACCACCTCTCATCCTTTCTTCCAATTTTAGATGAAATTCATGAAAATATTCAATCTATTTTTCCATCTGATATTGTTGATAATCCTCAATCTCTGATACTCACTCAAGATACTGTCTTCAAGGGAAATTTAGGAAAAATATTGCAAACCATCAACATAGACATATAAGAAAAAGAAGGTGTCGTGGAACATATACAATTATTTGTGAACTGTTCAACTGAAGAAATTCAAAGCTACACCACCTTATTTAATGAATTTCATGTCGTTTTTTCTTGGAGATATGAAGAAATGCTAGGAATCGATCCTTCAATCATTCTGCATCAAATTAAAATGTATCTTGAAGATAAACCTGTATGATGGAAATTTTGCCCTGCTCATCCTAGGAAAAATGTGACAATAAAGGAAGAAGTAGAAACATTATTGAAATTTGGTTTCATTTATCCCACACCTATGACTGAATGTGTGTCTAACATCGTTACACTCACAAATAAACAAGGGACAATTCATGTTTGTGTCAAATATAGGAATCTCAATAAGGCTTGTCTAAAAGACAATTACCCTACACCCTTCATCAACCAAATTATTGATAATTGCACTGAATGCCTAATCTTATCTTATATGGATGAATTCTCAGGATATAACCATATATATATATTACTAGTTTATCAACATAAAACAAAATTCATCTGCTCATGGGGAGCCTTCTCTTATTGTAAGTTACTCTTTGGCCTTAAAAATGTTGGAACTACTTTTGAGTGGTCCATGTCATACACTTTCCACGATATCAAGCATATTGTTTATCCGTACCTCGCTGACTTTCCAGCTCATTCAACTAATCACAAAGATCTTATTAATCATTTGAGAGAGATTTTTCTTAGATGACGACATTATAGCATATGCTCGAATCCCCCAAAATGATTTTTTTTGTCGAATTAGGGAGGCTCCTAGGTTTCATAGTCTCCAAATATGGGATTAGGGTGGACCCTTTAAAAGTGAAATCTTCCCTGTATTTACCTCCTCCCCAAAAAATTACTCAACTCCAAAGTTTGCACATGAAGGAAAACTTTCTACATCGTTTCATCTGCAATTAAGCAGAAATCATGAAAGGATTCACGAGGTTGTTGCAGAAGGATGTCCCTATCATCTAGGATGAACTTGCTCAATTCTCATTTGAGGCTCTCAAGCATTCTTTAATGCATACACCATTGATAGAACCCCCTAACTACATGAGATATTATTTCCTTTACTTTGTTGCCTCCACTTCCACTATTTCCATGGTGTTTGTTCAAGAGGACGAAAACATTATAGAGCATGTGATCTACTATTTAAGTAATATCCTTTTTGGCCCTGAAATTTAATATTCACATGTTGAGAAACTTTAGAATTAGTCACTGTTGTCCAAATATTTACACATTACATCTTACTTTGCACTACCATGGTTATTTCTAACTCTAACCCCATGTACAACATCTTGACTCATCATCTTGACTCATCAGGTATGTGGGGGGGAATATTCAAAATGGATCATCATTCTTCAAGAATTCGATCTTGATTTTACAAAATCTACAACAAATAAATCATTGGTTTTTGTGGAGTTGATCTGCGATGTTCCCCATACTGAAGAGGATATTGATCCTAGTGATTCCCTTCTAGATGAGTCATTGTTCCTTATTAGTACAATTGATCTCTAGTATGGATACATTATCTTATATCGCTAAACCCAACGCTTCCACCCAGATATTTCATGTGATTACCAACATCGCATTCAACATCATTCAAAATATTACCTTATTGTTTTTAGACACTTTATCTCGCTATGATATTGATACTATTGTTACACATAAAAAATACTCACTTTTATAGTGTCGCAAGTGTCATCATTACAAGGGTCGCAAGTGTCGCACTTTGCTGACAAGTGTCGCAAGTGTTAGGAAAGCATACTACCATGATGCTTATGTCGTGCCTATAACAACATGAGAAGGACACTTAAAACACCTCAAACATTTGATTTGTAGGAGGAGAAATGAGTCAGCAGGCTCATCAACCTTTTCCCATCTGAAAACACTAAAAAAACTAAGCTTTTGAAGGAGAGCGCTCCCCTATACCTCTTCTGGGAGCGCTGGTGCTCCCCCTTACACTGTCTGGGAGAATTATAAATCTCCTTTGGCCCTTTTGAGGGAGCACTAGTGTCTTTAGGAGTGTTGGTGCCCCCCTTAAGCCTACTGGGGAGCGCTACAACACTCTGATGGCCCTTTTGAGGGAGCACTACCTATTCTGGGAAGTAGTTAAGTTGTTGAGATGAATTGGGGAAGGATCCTTTCATTATTGGAAGGCAGATGGATTCAAATCCCTAGTCCAACCATGATCGTAGGGTAGATCCTCAACTAAAGGAGGAAAATCATCAACTTCCCCAAGGATATCTCAAGTGGTTAAAGCCTCTCCAAAACTATATAAGAAATCTTTCTAATGGTGAAAGGGGAATGGAAATGGAGAATGACACCAAACTTATGATCTCATAAGTGGGGACTGGAAAGGGAGAATCACACCAAACTTATGATCTTATAAGTGGTGTTGGAACAGAGATAATTTGGTAGGAAGAGACCTATGATCTAATAGGGATAAATCAATGAAGCTATCATCATTTGGATCATGGATATTTTGAGCAAGGGGTAGACAAGGAGGACTTGACGGAACTGCTGCAATCCATCTACAGCTGTAAGCAATGTTTTGTCCTCATTAATATAATTTGCTTGGCCTGTTTCTTTCTAATTCATGTTTATTCTCACATGAATTTGTCTTTTTAGTAGATAGACCTATTTCGGACTAATTTTGATATAGTAGGAAGTGGTCGTACTTTGTTTGTCTACAGGGCTTATCGAGGAGCAAAAGATTGGAGCTCAACTCGGAGCATGCAGGGACAAACACCGGTAAAAGGTACTTCTTTTCTCTTTCCTTCTCACACACTAGTCCACCTAGATCTAAAAGGAAGTCAGTGACCATGATAAGCACTTTCTGTCTTAGATTTAAGAGTCTAGCTCTTTGAGGAGATCTACCTGTCCACAGGGAGATTTCCCTTCAACAACTATTATACAACATTATTTGACCCATGAAAAGGTTGAGTGTGTCTTAAATGAATGTCACTTAGGAGCTTGTGGATGTCATCTCTCTGGGATAGATACAACCCAAAAGATATTACATGTCGATTATTTTTGTCCCTCCATTTTTCAAGATTGTATCGAGGTCGTAAAAAAATTCCCACCCTGTCATATATTTCACAAGAAAGAACATACCCACTGTTATCCACATTTTTGGTTATCGGGATGATAACATGATTATGTCATGGTGATAGAAGATCAAACTCTTCATTAAGAACATTTTCCAGAAGAAGGTTACATTTATCATTTTCTCAAAATCATATTTTAGGAATGGTACGCAGGCTGCTTGTATACTCTCCTGCGGAAATCCTTGGTTTCCGCATGTTGCATTCAGCTGGACTGCGGACTTTCCGCACTTTGTTAATGGTTAGGGTGCGGACATGTTTCTAAAGGAGAAAATGAATAATTTCTCGATCCTTCTAGAAGGAATCTTCTAGAAGGATGAGTTGGAGTTCGAATGGCTGGCAAAGTACTGACTTCCCAGATATCTTGGGATTATTCCCTATCCAAGTAACTAATCAATCTTCTAGTATATAATGAGGAAATTTCTTATGGAAAAGGTTAAGCAAGTAATAAGCAAGAAGCATGCTAGCTAGAGTTTGATAGGAGAACTGGTACAAGACTGTATGGAGGATTGAAGCTACAGCAGCAAGACACTACAAGCGATCATTTGTGGTTGAAATTCTCTGTGCATGAGCAAGTGTGTGTGTCAGAGCTAGGATCCATCGAAAGGAGATCTACAACATCAAGGCTCAGGTTGTATATTTCCCTTTCAGTTAATATAATACATGAATATGTCCCTTTCCCATAATGATGATGTCATCTTATTACATGATTCCTTGATCACATGTATAGTTTAGATATTGAATATATTAATCTCTTTGCTGTGATTGGTTTGTGTTGTTGCTGTGATTGGATGACACAAGAGCATCGGAGCAGAGCAAGGAACAACAGAGATTAAAGGAGAGTGTTTATAAGGTATGAACACAATCCATTTCTCTTAGTTCATTCAATATTTAAATCTAGGGAAAGAGTAGTATTCTGTCACGGTTTGTTCCAGATCCAGGTGGATCTGGGGAGATTGGTCTGTGTCTGCACTAACGAATTTATCCATAAACACCCACCCTACTATTCTACATCCAATCATCTCCATCAACCCCTTCTCCAAATGGGGCATCGATTTCATGCAATGTAAACCTACCTTAGCTGGGGAGCATGGTTATATTATTGTCGTAGTCGATTATTTTACTAAATGGGATGAGGCTATGCCTACATTCTTAAATTATGGCCGAACTACTCTTTTCATATTTAATAACATCATCACTAGATTCAGAGTCACACGAGCTATCATAACATATCACATATCTCATTTCCAAAATCATATGATGAGTGAGTTGTGTACCAAATTAGGTTTTTGACACAAAAACTCATTTGCATATTATCCTCAAGCCAATGGACAAGTTGAAGACATCAACAAAGTCTTGAAAATCATGCTTCAATGCATGGTGGGGGTGAAAAAAAAATTGTCATTTACAACTTTTCTCAACACTTTGGGCCTAGTAGACTTCCGTAAAAACAACCACTAGTTTGAAACCTTTCCATTTGGTATATGGGTTAGAAGAGGCATTTCCAATTGAATGCGGAATTCCATCTTTAAAACTAGCCACAGAACTCCTTCCCAACACCTCTGCTGAATATGATAGTTTCCTATATAACGAAGCTCAATGAGACCCATCTTGATGTTGCTCTCATTAATGAGACATATAAAAAGTGCATCAAAATGAAATATGATAAGTTTGTCTGACCTCATGATTTTGTAGAAGGAAATCTAGTCCTGGTCTACGATCAAGACCATGATAAACTTGGAGCAGAAAAACTAGAACCTATGTGGCATGGACCCTGCATCGTAACACGTGTGCTAAATAAAGTTGCCTATGAGTTAGTCTACTATGATGTAATCCCTATCAACAATCCTCGTAATGGGTGTTATCTTAAGAAGTACTATGATTAGAAAATCTTGCATGTGTGCTTTGTATGTTATTGTACCATATTGATTTGGTTTGGTGTGTATTTACTTTTGTGTGTAAGGGTTTTGTTTCATATTTAGCTACTTATACCCTTCTTTGTGCTTGAATATGCAGATGCCAACATCTTTCCCCATATATTTTGGATTTATGTATGGCGCTAGCCGACATACTTGTAACTTAGCTTTTGTGGCTTGGACTATTTACCATTCTAGAGAGTTGGTAAATTTAGGAGGGATCTGTCTTGGAACTACAACCAATAATGTTGTAGAATATTATGCCATAATTAGAATTTTGACCGAGGCCTCTTATATTAAGATATCTCAGATAATCATTAGTATTGATTCCAAACTCATGGGTTGTCAACTTAATCGTGTTTATGTTATTCACAATCAAGTATTGTTATGTCTCTATTTGAGGGTTCACTATCTTGAGAGGTATTTTTATTACATAGAATACCGAAATATATCGAGAGAACTTACTGTCATTATAGATTCATTAGAAAATTATATGTTGGAATGGCATCTCACACATAGATGAATATTCAAAATAATAAAGCGTAAATAAAAAAGTATCACATCATTTTAAAAATAAGTAGCCGAGACAAAACTCATATATATATATATATATATATAGAAAATGTGTGCCATAAAATCATCCAAAATTACATAAAAGGGAAAAATCATGGGATACTATGCTCATACATCATCGCATAACACTACACTAAAGACAAGAGACTCTACATGTCCCCATGTACTACATTGTGCTCACGGTAGCACATCATTTCTCTAGGTACTCACCATAGAAAATGGTTGAGACTCTCTGTTATGCCCATCGTGTTCCTCTGCAAGTGATAAGGAACATATTGCAATCTCATGGAGGGGACACTCATAATAAGCCCCCTGAGATTCCTCTCTACCTCACAGAGCCCTTCTGCTCTACCACCCACCTCTATTGCTACTTGATCATCGCCGCATCATACAAATGGTAACATCCCAACTGGGTGTGCCATTCTTTAGTATGTATGATTGAAAACAAACATGTTTAATATCCCTCATTGTACAACTAAAAATAGATATATCGTAAAAAATCAAAGAACACTTTTTGCAAGGTCACGTTTTTGGAATTTCCTTGTTGCATCCTATTGTGCCCCTTCAAGGAGCACTAAATATGCACTACCTCTAAATTCCATCTAGGCATAAGGATAGTCGTCCATCATCACAATATACCTCCTCCACCATGTGAAGAAATTGGTAGTAAAAGAAAAAGAGGAGGGATTGTTCCCTAACTGGGGTGAAAGGCTTGTCCACCTTTCCATCCTAGGCTCAGATACAAGATTTTCTATAAAAGAAATCCAAGGTTGCATCAAAGGTACTCTTTCTAGGAATAAAGATACAAAGAATGATCTGTACCCAAACTGTTTCTTCCTCGCTTTTCTACATATGGAAATCTCATTGTTGGCATTTGTTATAAATCCTGCACACCAATTGTAGATCTTTGACCCAAGACACTCAACTGCGTATTCCATATGTGATTTGGAATCCAAGTGAGGAGTTGTGCTTCCTGCTAGTTTATTGATCATGAATAGGATATCTTGTAATGGAATATCTCTTACATCCTTAATTTCAATCCTACTATTTTCCTTTTGGAATCGCGGTAAAAAAAACTACGCTATATATTAATTTGTCTGCAAGGGTGTAGCCTGATTCCCAAATAGTATGATGGGTTCCCGTCTTTTAGAGAGCCCTGTCAAAAAGTACACATCCTCGATCTCAATCTATAAAAGTTGATATCCCACTCAAAAAATCCTACTCATGATCTTCCCATAACCCAATCATATTATCTAAGATAAGTATTTCTTTTTGCATGTTCTGTATCTTGAAAATTTTCAGTAAACCACAATTTTTGTTAAGAACCAAATATCAATATAGCATAGAAAAACCTCAGAAAAAGTACTCGATGCCTTGAAAAAGAGATAA
>CBVK0100240359.1:0-13549 GCA_900067695.1 Picea abies | reverse complement strand
AACACCTCATTACATGTGAAGAAATGACTATCTTCTCCTCTTCCTGCCAAGATTTCATGGGCACACATTTCATCGTTATGTGTGCCTACTTGTCCCTCTGCCTTCCCATCTGACCTTTGTGTCCAGTTCACAGGTCGATTCAGGACCTTCATGATATGTGTGAAAGCTACATTTCATCCTTATCCCACAACATCATTCAAACACAGTGCATATCCCAACCATATTTGGAACTTATGTTTCTCTTTTGTAATGTCATTCCAGAAATAAAATAATTATGGGATACAGGTTGAAAATAGGAAACTAACCAAGGTTTAAGTTTCTTCTACCAGGACAACCATACGTGGTCTGATTTAGTTCAACCCCTTCATAGGCTCAATTTTATTTTTTTCTCATAGTCCTCGCACCCACAAATCCTTCTCTTTAAATCATGACTGAGACCCTCAACAACTCGATAGGATCCAAATATGTAACACTTAAATACATAACGAATGTACAATGATGACAAAACTAGATGGGAGATCTTGTTTTGACAACACAGAGCTGACTGGGATTTTCACAAAGCACGCTTGTGGTGATCTCCCTCTCAACAGGTCCAGTGCCTCCTTGCATTCCAATATAGTTGCCAGTTTTTTATGCTTGCTAGCGACTCATGACCAATTTCCAACATTAATGAAATGGAAATTCATGTTGATATCCATTGAGGTTTATTCCATGAATTCAAAGTGAAGATCAATTGAGGGTTACTCCATGAATTCAAAGTGAATATTGATTGAGGGTTACTCCGCGAATTCAAATTGAAGATCAAAAACTCAAAGTTTTGCTAGAACATAAATTTGACTTGGTATATATTCTTGGTGTCGACATTTCACAGAGAAGTATTATTTGTGCATTACAACATTCAAAATTCCCCTCTGTTGGAACACACGAAATGGAGATAAGTGTGACATTTCATATTTCTTCTCCTAACGGATTAGGTTTCCAACATTTCCCCCATTAATCCAAAAGGGTGTATGTGAGTCCAAGAAAAGAGATAAATGGTGATGGTGGTTTAAGGAAGACCACACATCAATCTGGTGGTTTACGAATGACCACAAATTCTGGAACTTTTCTCTAAGGCTCAATGGTTCCCAGAACATTTCTTAAGTTAGCTAGAAGTCGAAAGATGATGTCTTATGCTAATTGGAAGTGCTCTTGAATAATGGTTTAAATATCACCATAAATTGTTCTGTAGAAGAATTTGAAAGTATTCTACCTAGTGGAGGTTTAAGAAAAACCACAAGCCATTGTCTACAAAAAGTTGTAATTCTTGTATTATGTGTTGGTTTAATGAAAACCACAAACCAATATGGTGGTTTTGGATGAACACAAACCAAATTATACACACTTGTTACTGCTGGACTGATAGGACTTCAAAACTTGAAGCATGATTTTAAATCATTGATATTGTTCTCCCCTGTCAGAGACACAATGAGAACATGGAAGCATGATTTTAAAGTATTGATATTTTTTCCACTGCAAGATGTGTCATTACTTGAGAATGAATTATTCGGTATGACTGAGATATATTATTTATTGTTGATGACCATTTCCAAGAAGTGATCCACCCATAGTGGTTCTTTACTCTTGTAGATTTCTTTAGTTTAGAACATATTTATGAAGGATGATTGTTCTTTCCAAAATGCTCACAAGGATGAAGATCAAATGGTAAAGTTATTATCTGGGAAAGTAATTAAATATTCTAATGTGTAAAAGCATAAAAATTTAGGCAAAAATTTTCCTAATGGTAGAAACCTAACATAAGGACTAGTCATAATGATCCACCTGGCTGATCCGGATTTAGGAGCGGAATGAACTAATTAACAGACTGAATACAATAAACACAGAGATAGGTAGAATAACACAAATATCCAGTGAACAATATCTTCTATTAAATAATGAAATAGGTTGAAACTGTAAAACTGCAGAACTGAAACTTGCTCGAATGGTGGTAGTTATCTCTGAGAAGAGATGTGGCTTCTATGTGCATCCGTCTGAGCATAATAGATTACAATGAGGCTCCATAGGCCCTTTTCATATTACTCATGAATTCAAAAACCTTAGACATTCAAAAACCTAACCCTAGAATGTGAAACGCCAAAAGTCATGTGGGCCCTATGGGTAAGTTGGTATAATTTGGTACCTCAACTTCCTAGGGTCATAACTTTTGCATACGACCTTCGTTTTAGGCGGGTGATATCTCGTTGGAAAGGTCTTTCAGAGAACTACACATTTTTTTGTTAGACTCTGAATCCGTTTGCATTTTGACTGTGGCAAGCCAAAAAAAACAATGTTTAGGGCCCCAAAGCAACCCTGAAAGTACAGCAAGATGCGCTGACATGAAAACATACAAAATAAGCCAGTTAGATTAGGCGAGACGCCACCCATATCCACCTGGAGAATGTGTGAGGCTTCAGACAATCCCAGAAGTGTATAAATCACAACTATAAATCAGTATAGAAAGACGTGTTGAATGAAAACGAACATGAGGAGCTAATTGGAATAGATGGGTAGCCACCAATATCCACCTGGATCAATCCTCCCCCCTTAGGAAGCAATGGTTTCCATTGCGTTGAGTTCCCCCATCAAGTGAGGAAACTTTTTCTCTTCATTTATTTTTCTTCGTGCATGTCCCCGACAAGGTTTGGGTATAAGAGAAGTTGGGACTCGAACCAATCGAGCCATTACCAGATCAACCACACCGAGCCCCACAACAACCCATGGGAGATGAAAATAAAGATGATGGAGTAGGAGATCCTATTAAAATGTTGCTCAAGGAATCCCTCGCGTGACAAAGGAACGAAATGATGGAAAACTTCGTGCAGATCCTTCGATGATTGTCCATGGGAGAGGCATCTTCATCAAGCGGCCATGCAACCCCCTTCAAGGTACAGGTAAATTTTGATATTCTATTATTTGAAGGACTGATAGATGCGGATGTTGTAGATAAATGGTTAAATCTGCTCGAGGGATATTTTTCGGTCCACAATTTTTTCGATAGGGAAAAGATCATTGTTTAACTCCTCAAGGTCGTTCCCCGTGTTAAAGATCGGTGGGATACTTACTCTGAGCAAAGGGTCGTGGAGGAATCTGCAATTTTTGTGGTGGCCCCTACATGGGATTCCTTTTGGGACGCCATTAAAGAACAATACTACCCTGTTGGAAGCTACGAGGACCAGTACACTAGATGGACCACCCTACATCAAGAAAGGGACCAGATAGTACGAGACTTTAAAAATATTTTCCATACCCTACGCACCAAATTGGGTATCAAATATTATGAGCATCATCTGATGCTCAAATATCGCGGTTGTTTGCATAGATACATCCAAAAATAAATGGAGTTCCTGGACATCACCTCATTGGGCACGGATTATAGATACGCTGTCAAGATCGAGGAGAAATTTAAGCAGAAAACGACGAGAGTTTGGATCTGCAAACCCCTCACAGCTGAAGCTGGGCAAAGGCAACCCCAACCCACACAGCAAGGGACCAAGTCGTGATGGCCACCCTCAGGACAATCCGTTCAAACCGCAACACAAGAAGGGAAATGAGAAGATGAAGAAGGACACGGAAAAAGGGTGTGAGTACCATAAAATTCCTTGGAAAAACACGAATGTCACTCCAAGTAGTCCCTTGTGGTCAAGCTGAAGGCTTCTGAGTCAGAGGTCGATTCTGATTCTGAGTCAAATCCTAAAGGAGGGAAGTGGATTATCGATGTTGAACCCAGTGCCACGGTCACTACCACCAAAGTCCAACAAGCGAACCAGAAGAACTAGAGGAAGGGGAACGCCTCTTTCACTCGCAGATGTGAGTCAAGGGGGATCTGATTCATTTCATTGTTGACAAAGATAGTCAGAAGAACCTCATTTTAGAAGAGGTCGTCAAGCACCTAGACCTACCAATGACACCACACCCACAACCCTACACCATCAGCTAGCTCTGTCAAGGAATAGATCTTTGTGTCAGTCAACAATGTCATCTACCCTATGGCATCAAGCCTTTAAAAGATGAGGTACTGTGTGATATTTCTTCCCTTGAATTTTGTGATGTTCTTTAGGAAAACCATATTTGTGGAAGCGTCATGTTGTGTACGAGTCTAGACTCTGCAGTGTTATTATTACCTTGGGTAGACAATTGTACAAGATCCTGGAGATGACACCGCCTACTGCTATTTCTTTAATCTCTGTTGAGCAATGCAGTAAGGTCATTTCACAGACCAGGAAGTTCATATTCTTTGTGATCCGTGCTCACAGTAAGTAGAAGTTCATCGCCACATCTGTTGCCTCTACACAACGCCTCTCTTTGCAGTAACAACAAGTGGACGGGATCGTGGAAGAATACATAGACATCTTCGCCTCACCTACAAGGGTACCAACACACTACCAAGTCAAGCATCCAATATCTAACCCCGGACGCACCTATACCTAATGGGCCAGTCTATTGACACTCACTGATGGAGAATGATGAAATCAAGCATCAGATCCAAGAGCTTCTTCAGAAGGGGCACATCAGACCCAGCTCCTCCCCTTGCAGAATCCCGATTGTACTGGTGCAGAAGAAGGATGGGACTTGGTGACTCTACATTGATTACAGAGCCTTAAACAAAATCACAATCAGGAACCACTACCCCATTCTTAGGATTGATGAACTTCTTGACCAACTCAAGGGGGAAAACTTATTCAACAAGATTGACCTAAAGTCTGGTTACCACCAGGTTCCCATCAAACCAACTGATGTCTGGAAGACAGCCTTCAAGTCTAAAGAAGGTCTCTACGAATGGATAGTCGTGCCCTTTGGATTAACAAATGCACCAGCCACCTTCATGAGGTTGATGGATGATGTATTGAGACCTTTCACCAACTCCTTTGTGGTAGTATATTTGGATGACATCCTCATATTCAACAGAACGTGGGAAGAGCACATGCGGCATATTCAACTCATCTTCAACAGAACATGGGAAGAGCACATGCGGCATATTCAACAGGTTTTGAGCACTCTATGACAACACAAGATTTATTCCAACTTGGAAAAATGCTCTTTTGGCATGAACTGGGTCCAATACTTGGGCTACATTGTTGATCAGAATGGGGTACATGTTGATCCAGCTAAGATCCAAGTCATTCGTGACTATCCAGCCCCAACCACACTGACTGAGCTTTAGAGATTCTTGGGGCTAGCCAATTTCTACTGACGGTTCGTGTTGGGATTCTCCCATATTGCATGGGCCCTTAGACAGGTGACTAAGGGAACTGGTAGGGCCAACAACCATTCAATATTGAGACCGATGCATCTGACTATGCTATGGGCACAGTTCTAACTCGGCATGGGCATCCTATGGCATACCATAGTGAGACACTTTCTGATGTTGTTCGGAAATACCCCACCTATGAAAAGGAAATGTGTTCCATTGTACAAACTTGTCGTCAATGGAAACATTACATTCTATGGAAAGAGATGATCATACACACTAATCACAAGCCTCTGCAGTTCATACATACAGAGGGGAAATTGCAGAACGACATCCATCAAAAGTGGTCCACCTACTTGCAGCAGTTCCATCTCAACATAAAGTATAAGACAGGTATCTCTAATCGTGTCGTTGACTATCTCAGTCAACCTCTTGTGATTTCACTCACCACTGTGCTCCAGTCTTGTGGACATGAAGCATCGGAGTGGCCCCAACTTTAGCAGCAAGATCCGGACTTCGCCACCACATATCATCTCTTAGGTACATGTGCCATTGTCACTGATTTTCATATTCAGGACGAACTCTTATGCCAACCGGTCCATCTCTGTGTTCCTACAAGAGAGCGTGCAAAGATGATTTTGGAAGCCCACTACAATCGGGTGGCAAGACATTTTGGCATAGAGAAAACAGTGGTCGTTCTTCAGAAACATTTTTATTGGCAAAAAATTTGACAGGACATCAGCAAGTATATCCAATATTGCACTACCTACGCCATTGCCAAGCCAGCCATCAAGAAGCAAGGCTTATACACCCCTCTGCCCATTCCTGAGAAGCCAGGAGAATCCATCTCAATGGATTACATGTCTGGTTTTCCGTCCACCAAGCACGGAAATGATTGTGTGTTTGTGGTCGTTGATCGATTTTCAAAGATGGCCATCCTCACAGCCTGTAAGAAGAATGTCACAGCGGCCGAGACTGCCAAGCTCTTCTTCGAACGAATTTGGTTCCACTTTGGGATACCGCAGACCATCATCTTCGACCAAGACAACAGGTTCCTCAACACCTTTTGGTCGAGTCTATGGTCTATGATGGACACCAAGCTCACGAAATCCACCGCTTTCCACCCCCAAACCGATGGCTAAATCGAGGTCATCAATTGGATGATTATGCACATCCTACGGATGTACAATTTTAAGCATTCTCGTACATGGGACGAGAGTCTCCCATATGTCCAACATAGCTACAACAGGGCTCTCCATAGTTCCATCGACCACAGCCCATTTCAGGTGGGTCTGGGATTCCAACCCTTGGGACCCATTGATGTTTCACTTCCTCTTTCCACCGCACAGATAGACTCTTCCCCTGATCAGTCTGCGATCGACAAAGCCACTAGATTCATTGAGCGGATTCAGCACATCCTCCAACAAGTCTAGGAGATTTTACAGAAATCCAATGCGAAGTACAAGCAGCGCTACGATCAACACAGCGTACCACACCAGTTTCAAGTTGGCGGTAAAGTCTGGTTACATTTGCAAAAGGAGCATCTCACCGAGCCCCATCAGAGGATTCATCCACTCCATTATGGGCCTTACACTATCACCAAGGGTGTGGATAGCAATAATTTTGAGCTCAACACTCCACCCTTCCTTGGTCTGCATCCAGTATTCAATGTGGACTGAACCTCCTTAGGCCATATTTTCCACCATTAATGGACACCTCTAAGATCGTCAAACAACTAACACCATTAAAGTTCAACCCTGACTACACGGAACAAGAATACAAGATTAGATCGTGGAAACACAGGTCAAGGGCACTCGCCAGGATAGGATCCAGCTTTATCGGGTTGTCAAGGCAGGGAAACTTCTACACCAAGGCAAGTGTCTCACCTGAGGCCAAATCCAGCACAAGTTTCCTCACCTGATGAGGGAACTCAACGCAATGGACACCATTGCTTCCTAAGGGGGGAGGATTGATCCAGGTGAATATTGGTGGCCACCCACCTATTCCAACTGGTTTCTCATGTCCGTTCACGTCTTTTTGTACTACTTTATAATTGTGAGTTCTACACATTTGGGGCTATCTGAAGCCTCACACATTCTCCAGGTGGATACGGGTGGCTTCTTTCCTAATACAACCGACTTATTTTGTATGTTTTCATGTCAACACATCTTGTTGTACTTTCAGGGCTATTTTGGGGCCCTAAACATTGTTTTTTTGGCTCTCCATAGTCAGACTATAGATGGAGTCAGAGACTAACAATGAAATGTGTAGTTCTCTGAAATACCTTTCCAACAGGCTATCACGCTCCTAAAACAGAGGTCGTATGCAAAATTTATGACCTTAGGAAGTTGAGGTACCAAATTACACCAACTTACTCATCGGGCCCACATGACTTTTGGTGTTTCACCTTCTAGGGTTAGGTTTTTGGATGTCTAGGGTTTTGGCATTCATGAATAATATTAAAAAATCCTATGGAGAATCATTGTAATCGATTCTACTCATACGGATGTGTGTAGCAGCCACATCTCTTCTCAGAGATAGCTACCACCATTCGAGTAAGTTTTAGTTCTGCAATTTTACAGTTTCAGACTATTTCATTATTTAATAGAAGATATTGTTCAATAGATATTTGTGTTATTCTACCTATCTATGTGTTTATTGTATTTAGTTTGTTAATCAGTTCATTCATATACTAAATCTGGATCGCATAAACTAAAAAACAAGGGGAGAAACGAGTTGAGATATCTCTCTCAGAAGTTCACTAATTCTTATTGGAAGGTTTCTTCTTGTTTATGTTCCGTCTGGAAAGGAGAGAACTCAATGATCATTCATTCACCGGAACCAGAAGTCAAGATCATAGTAGAGAGGGATCCTGTAAAAAACTCTTTTGAAAAATGAGCCAAACCTTGAGAAATAAGCAGAGAAATGAAACTATCTTATAAGTTCTATATAAGGCATGCTACTGTAAGAGTTTCTATATGGACCAATGGGGGAACACCACATGTTCAGGAGCCATAATGAAATTAAGGGTCAATCAAAAGTTTGTATGTGACAACACCTATGATGATGGTTAAAGGAATGAATAATTGTTATCGATTACTACATATACCTCATTTAATATTCATGAGTGGGAAAAAGAATGGTTTAAATTTAAAAGGATTGCAATAGTAAAACGTTCATGTTCAACAAGGGAATGAGTGGAAACAAGGAACAAAGTAATAAGGTAGAGTTGAAGATGATATAGATGTAAAATATTGAATTATAGTATAATGTCATGGTAATTAGGGATACAAAGAACAACCTCAATGACAAGTATTGTTACACAAGTGTGATCAAGTTGAAGAAGAGAGGCATCAAGCATCCATAATCACTAAATGGTATATGTTATCCCCATTTTGTGGATAACTAAGGAGATTATGTCTCGAGGCCCTCAGGTTGCATATATGGAGTGCAGAGAGACTACATGACCAACATTACCCTTTTTCACAGTTGGATACCCTTCTCACCACCACAGAGGTCACAATTTTTCAGATGGCATCCACCACATCAACTCGCTTCCGGAAGAAAGTGGGCCTTGCTCCATGAGGTACAAATCAGTATTATGGTGAGCATCATTTCAATATTTAGGGCATTTGAGTATGTTGTATCTCAGATTGCTCTAGATTTCATGATATATTCTTAGACATTATTCATTTTGCCTTACTTCACCTTGGTGGTTGACATTATTCCCTAGTAAGTGGTCTTCCTTGGGAATGGGTTTGCTACTAGGAACTCCCTTGAAGAGCCATCGTACCATTATCAACCATACTTACCTCTTTACATCACTATTTCCCCCCATTTCCTTATCTCTTGGGATTTTAGGGTGTATTGACCCAAGAAGGGGTTGTCCCTCATTTTATGGGAAGAAGGGGCTGAAGGCCCAGAGGGATTGATGTTGGGTAAAATATAAAATCCTATGTATGAACCTTCTAGATGCTTCACCAAGAGATCACCCAAGAAAAGAATGAAACACTTATTTTTGAGTAAAGTGGGACCCACAATAACATATGATTAAGAATGCTTAAGAGTTTAGATGGAGGATAGAAGGTATCATCACGAGCTGGACTATCATGTCCATGAATATCTAGTGGTATGACATTACCATCATCTGGTCACCAAGCCAAGGTAATGGCTCTCAGTTTCATGGTTGAGAGAAAGGGAGTCTCATCACGATCTATCCTTCTCATTTCCACTAGGTGTTTGTGGGTGACATTGCCATTATCTAGACACCACGACACAGCAGTGTCCTTCAACCTTTCCTTAAAATTATGAAAGAATGAAAGAATGAAAAATAATGGTCCTGGAAAAAGTGCATCATGGAAAAAGGTACCACACACCCTCTACAAAGGAACCCATGAATGAGACACTATGACCTCTTGTATGTCATGATCCCTATACCCATTGAGTATTGACCCTAACCACTTCACCCAATAGAACACCTCATCAACCCTCCCATATTCAAGCTTGACAAGTTGCATAATGTCTTTGAGCACTTAATTGTTTGATATAGTGATATTTGATGCACATGCTTAGGTGGCTCATTTATTGATTGGATTCACTTATCATGATGTTATGACTTGAGATCCTTGGAGGGTGTGCTTATTTGTCTTTGCAGGACCTAGTTGGTGGAAAATTTTGGAATAACAAGCCTAGCTTGGGCTTCCATGGGGCTTGAAGCCCACAAATGGATTCCAAGAGCCCACATGCCGAGTGAGAAAGATCAAACATGGAAGGCCTTAAAGATGACTTGGACAACATAGCCTATCCCCCACATGCCAAATGTTTTTCCTAGTAGAGTCAAAACATCACATTTGGAGGCATGGCATCACCTAGGGGGGTTAGGACTTGGTGGTGAGGTGACATGCATTGGCACAAGGACGTTTTGAATGGATCATTAAGGAAGTGGTCTTGATGCTTGACATGTGGCTTTGATAAGCCTCTCCACTCTCCTCCATCAACAATGACCTCCTTTTAGTGCCAAAACATCCCCTAAAGGGGTGACGTCCTTCTAAAACTGGGGTTTTCTTATGTGCAAAAGTGAATTTTAGATGAATTGTTTAATATTATTTTGTAAAGGGGGAAATATTAGGGTTTTTGACCCTTCTTCTTGTGGTTTACCCCTAATTATGTGGACAAGTCACCTTAGTGACATTTTGTATAAATAAGAGATCATAAGATCTCATTTTAGAATAATTCTCCCTCTTGTGAGAAGAGTTGATCTGAAATTTTCACTACACTTGGCATATTTGTCTCTTGTGCACTTTTTATGGCTATTTTTGGTGAATGGTTGATGGAGGAGTGAGGCGCTGGCCTTGGATGAATGGTTTCTAGCTTTTATGGTGGATTATCTTAGCATCTTCTTTATTTGTTATGGTTTTTACTATTATTCTATCATTTGTTTCAAGTCAAGGATTATTGTGCTAGGAGCTAGGTGGTAAGTAAGAGTATTTATACCCCCACTCTAGTATTCATCACTTATTGCTTGAATTTTATTGATGTTGCAAGGGTTTGTTTGAGGAAGTAAGAGGATTTACACCCCTCATTTTCAAACCCCAACTAGACATACTTGCCTTGGGGAGTAAGAGGGTGTTGACGATTGAAAATGTCAACTAGTTCCGCCCGCAAAGTGTTGCTAAAGCCTATTATTATAAAACTAAATAATACTAGTAGGTGGGACCCCCTTGAATTATTTAGTTGCAGATCTATCCATTTTTTATGTTATGATGATGTGCTACAGAAATTTACATGGTTAATGGTTGATGGTTGATATGAGTTAAGCTTTGAGATGTTGTCCCTTCATGATACTACAGCTTGCTATTCATATATAATATTTGGCATTCTCGCACCTCCACAACAAACATGTTAGTAAAGTCACATAAAGGGCAGTTTTGAAGAAGGAAAAATATTACAACGAGTGCAAAGGAACCTAGTTCTGCATTACCACATGCATTTTTTGATTATTGTTAAACCTTAGCTAAGAAGGAAATGGCTATAAAAAATTATTAAATTACATTTTTTATATATTCATATGGTGAAAATTTTGGTGGCGCATCTTGGAAAGGAGGTAATGCAATGGTTATGCATTGGTAAATGTAATCGGTAGCTGATATACATGTGTTAATAACGTTGGTGGCTCATGGAAGTAATGGTTTTGCGATTTTTTTGGTGATTATGCTATGGTTCAGGTTGATGTTGATCACACTATTAGTGATGATTCTATACATGATCATTTAGATTGCATAGTGGTCAAGCGATTTATTTGAGTTATATTGGGAATATAAACATGGGTGGCGCATTTAGCAACGTAACAATCCAAATGGTTGAATTGTTATACGAAACTCAGATTATGCTATGGTTTAAATATGTTGATATTCTCGATGCATTGGTTGATTAATGTTGGTAATGGGGGGCTTGTTGGCGTGTATTGTGGAGTAAATGAGATATGGGTGGAGGCGACGTGCATTTACTGCATGTCACCTTTACCCTTCCCGTTGGCCACCACCCTAGTCGGACTATTGTTTGATCTTCTTGTTGTGTTCGCGCTCCGGATTTTTGGCAGGGTGAAACCATTCGTCCACCTCCCGTCTTAAGGATTTCAATTAACGGGTATGTCTCTTTTGGCCATTATTGACTTCACTTTGGTTATGAAATATTTTTGGCTCAGTTGTGTAGGTTTTTGTTTGTCTTGAGTGTTGCAGCTATGTGAAATTTTGGTTTTAAATGGAAATGGATGGTTCTGTCATAATGGTTTTAAGTTCATCAGAGTTGTTAGTCTTCCTGCGTGATAGTTCTTTGTTGCCACTGCGTTTTGGTTGAAGGGTTTTGCTTAAATCATGGTTGGAAGGTTGCCTTCACAATTGTGGGGTTTAACTAGAGCCTCGTCTTCCTATTTCGACCCTGTCAAGGAACTGTCTCCCGTTCACAAGCGAATCATAATTCTCCTTCTATGTACACCTTTGGCCTCGAAGTTTCACTGCAGTTAGTTATGTTCCTTCTGTGACGGCTACCATGCAAACCCTTAACCCTCTAGATTAGAGTTGCATAGGGAGACTATCAAGCCTATTAAGTTGTTCCCGATTTTTGTGGTCTATTACTTCAAATGAGGGCTCACCCGTTCGTCATATAACAGTCGTGTTGGTATGGTTTTTGTCACTGCCTCTGTGATATTAGTATGAACCTTACATTGCCACTGCACTTCTAAAGTTCATAGTCAGCCACCTAATGTCAAAGAACTCAGTTGTTTTTAATGGAAGGGCCTCTGGCCGTTTCGATTGGATGCGTGGGTATACACAACTACCTCATCTTGTTCGGCCAATTGATTTTATTTTTTTTACCACAGTGGTGAATTGTTGGTTGATGTGCAGTCGCTAGTTTTGCACTTATGGTGATTTGATCGATGGTTGACATTGGTCACAAATGCTTAGGGTTGCTCACATAGGTCGCGTTTGCGTATGATATTTTTCAAATGAAACATGAGGCATGATAACTATGGTTTCCCTGGGGCCGAACGATAATCGAACTGGATAACTTTAGAAGGCATATCCACGGCATCCTTGTGTTGTCGGTTGAATACGCCTGAGTAAGCACAGCTTAATTCAATCACGGTGTGACTTAAATGAACCAACCACTTATTAATGAGCACAATCTTAGCACGATATGTTGAGTTATTGTCATGATTGTGTGTTTGTTGCGATAAGTGGAAATGTCTCATTGTGGAGTTTGGTTAGTTACGCTATGTGTGTAGTATGGATAGTTTGTTTTTATACTCATCGATAGCCTCAGAGTTTAAGCATGTTATTTAATGCAATTGACCACTATTGATGGCAGTCACATTAGATATTTGACTCGGCTTTTAAGTCGCATTGAGTTGTTTGGTTTACAATGGTATGGTTACGTTGCCTTGGAAATTTACTCCTGCATAGCCTGTGTCTAAATGGTGGTTGTCGGTTGTATAGTCAATTGTCGTTTCAGGCATGGCATGTGAAGTTTTGATTATTTTGATCTTTCTACTGCATATATATATATGGGAACAAATATCATTACAGATCTTGATTGGATCTATTATAGAAATAGTGAATTCATTATTATTTTGGAAACGCTACTTTTAAATATAGATGTGGATTGGGGAAATGTATGGTAGTGGTGGATGTTAATGATTATGTCTTGGAAATGAGTGTTGTTGTTGATTGTTATAAAATGCAGAATGTGCGAATAAAGAGAACATAACCTCTTACAATTGTGTGAATTACTTCTATTTTGTAATGGCACTGTGTCGGATATTAA
>CBVK0100240358.1:0-13550 GCA_900067695.1 Picea abies | reverse complement strand
CACTGCTTGTACTTAGCATTGTCTTTCTACAAAATCTCATGGACATGTTGGCAGATGTGCTAAATCTGCTCAATGAATCTGGTGGCTTTGTCAGTCTCAGAATGAACATGGGAAGAGTTTGTCTGTGTGGTGGAAAGAGGTGGTGCAAAATCAATGGGACCCAAGGGTTGGAATCCTATCCCAACCTGAAATGGGATATGGTCGGTGGAGCTATGGAAAGCCCTTTTGTAACTGTGATGAACATAGGGGAGACTCTCATCCCATGAATGTGGATGCTTAGAGTTGTACATGTGCAGGATGTGCACGATCATGCGATTTATGATCTCTGTTTGGCCGTCTGTTTAGGTGTGGAAAGCAGTGGATTTAGCGACCTTGGTGTCCAACAATGACTAGAGACTCGACCAAAATGTGTTGAGGAACCTACTATCCCAGTCATAGATGATGGTCTGTGGTATCCCAAAATGGACCCACACTCGTTCGACGAAGAGCTTGGTAGTATCTGTCGTTGTGATATTCCTCTTGCAGGTTGTGAGGATGGCCATCTTCAAAAATCTATCAACAACCACAAATACACAATCATTTCCTTGTTTGGTGGGCGGGAGGACCGACATGTAATCCATTGATATGGATTCCCAAGGCTTCTCGGGAGTAGGAAGAAGGGTGTATAAGCCTTGCTTCTTGATGGTTGGCTTGGAAATGGCACAGACAGTGTCAAAGTTTTGGCCAATAAAAATGTTTCTATAGAATGACCACAATTTTCTCCACATCAAAATGTCCTGCCATCCGAATGTAGTCAGATTCCAAAATCATCTTTACACGCTCACTTGCAGGAACACAGAGATGGCCCAGATAGCATAACAATCCGTCCTGAATGTGAAAATTGGTGACATTCACGCCTATACCCAAGAGATGATAGGTGCCGGTGAAGTCTGGATCTTGTTGATAAAGTTTGGGCCACTCAAATGCCTCATGTCCACAGAATGGAGCACAGTGGTGAGTGCAGCCATGGGAGGTTGAATGAGGCAGTCAACGACATGATTTGAGCTCCATTTCTTATACTTGATGTTGAGATGGAACTGCTGCAGGTAGGTGGACCACTTCTGATAGTGGTCATTCTACAATTTCCCCTATGTCTGTATGAACTGCAGAGGCTTGTGATCAGTGTGGATGATTGTCTCCTTTCCCAAAATGTAATGTTTCCATTGATGACAGGCGTGTACAATGGAATACATTTCATTGTCATAGGTGGGGTATTTATGGCTAGTATCTAAGAGTGTCTCACTATGGTATGCCACTGTATGACCATGTTGAGTGATAACTGCACCTACAACATAGTCAGATGCATTAGTCTCAATCTCGAACAATTGATACAGATCGAGCAAGGAGAGTACTGGAGCTGATCATAAGCAATGCTTCAGATCATCAAATTCTCATCGTTGTTCCTTCCCCCAAACAAAAGTTTCCCTGCCACCGCTCTCGGTCACCTAGCTGAGAGCCCATGCAATATGGGAGAATCCCAACATGAATCGTCGGTAGATGTTGGCCAGTCCCAAGAAGCTCCAAAGATCAGTTAGTGTGGTCAGGTTTGGCCAACTATGGATGACTTGGATCTTGGCTAGATCAACATGTATCTCATGTTCATTAATAATGTATCCCAAGTATTGGACCATGTTCATGCCAAACGATCATTTTTCCAAGTTGGAATATATCTTGTGCTGCTACATAGTGCTCAAAACCTATTGAACATGTCGCATGTGCTCCTCCCAAGTTCTGCTGAAGATGAGGATGTCATCCAAATATACCACCACAAAGGAGTTGGTAAAGGGTCTCAATATATCATCCATCAACCTCATGAAAGTGGTTGGTGCATTTTCTAAGACAAATGGCATGACGATCTATTTGAAGATACCTTCTTTAGATTTAAAGGATGTCTTCCATACATCAATTGGTTCGATGGGAACCTGGTGGTAGCCAAACTTTAGGCCAATCTTGCTGAGGAAATTTTCCCCATTGAGTTGGTCAATAAGGTCATCAATCTTGGGAATTTGGTACCGATTCCTGACTACAATTTTGTTTAAGGCTCTATAATGAATCCATAGTCTCCAAGTCTCGTCCTTCTTTTGCACCAATACAATCGGGCTTCCACAAGGGGAGGAGTTGGGTCTGATGTGCCCATTTTGAATATTCTCTTGGATCTTAATCCTGATTTTGTCAATTTGCATCAGTGAGTGATGATAGACTAGTCCATTAGGTAGAGGTGCATCGGGGGTTATCTCAATTGGATGCTTGACATGACAGTGCGTTGGTACCCCGGTGGGTGAGGAGAAAATGTCTCTGTATTCTTCCACAATCCTGTACACTTGCTTCTGCTGCAAAGAGAGGCTCTGTGTAGAGGCCATGAATGTGGTGGAGACCTTCTTCTTACTGTAAGCATGGATCACAAAGAAGATGAACTTCCTGGTTTGTGAAATAACCTTACTGAATTGCTTAGCAGATATTAAAGAAATAGTTGTAGGCAATGCTACCTATGTTATCTTGTACACTTGTATACTCAAATTAATAATAAAACTGTGGGGTCTAGAATCATACACAACATGACGCTTCCAAAAATATGGTTGTCATAAATTAAAATCACAAACTTCAAGGGGAGTAGTAGCACAAAATACCTCATCTTTGAAAGTCATGATGTTGTAGGGTAGACAACATTGTTGACTAACACGGAGATCTCTTCCTTGGCGAATCCAGTCGATGGTGTAGGGATGTGGGAATGGTGTCATTGGCAGGTCCAATCGCTTGATGACCTCTGTTGAAATCAGGTTCTTATGTTGCAGCTATCAAGAATGAAATGAAGCAGAGCCCCCTTTACCCACATCTGTGAGTGAAAGAGTCATTCCCCTTCCTATGGTTATTTTGGTTTGGTTGGTCAGACTTTGGTGGTAGAGACAGTGTAGATGGTTTCAACATTGATAATCCACTTCCCTCCTTTGGGATTTGATTTAAAATTAGAATCTACCTCTGACTCGGAAGCCTTGAGCTCGGCCATGAGTGACTTCTTGGAGAAACATTCTTCAGTGTTTTGCCAAGGGATTTTATGGTACTCACACCATTTTCTCGTGTCCTTCTTTGTCTTCTCATTTCCCTTATTGTGCTGCATCTTGGAATGGTTGTACTAAGAGAGGCCATCTTTTCTTGGTCCCTTTCTATGTGGGTTGGGGCCACTTTTTCCCTACTTTGACTATGAGGAGTTTGCAGATCCAAACTATCGCCTCTTCTGCTTAAATTTCTCCTTGATCTTGACAACATATCTATAATTTGTGCCCAATGAAGTGATGTCCAGAAAATCCATTTATGTTTGAATGTATCTATGAAAACAAATATGGTATTTGAGCACCAGATGACACTCAGAGTCTTTGATACCCAATTTGGTGCACATGCTATGGAAAATATTGGTGAAATCTGGTACTTTCTGGTCGCTTTCTTGATGCAGGGTGGTCCATCTAGTGTATTGGTCCTCATAGCTTCCAAAAGGGTAGTACTTTTCTTTAATGGCGTCTCAGAAGGAATCCCATGTAGGTTCCACCAAAAATATTGTGGATTCCTCTATGGCCCTTTTCTCATAGTAATTATCCCACTAGTCCTTAACATGGGGGACAACCTGAAGGAGTGAAAAAGTAATATTTTCCCTATCGAAAAAATTGTGGACTGAAAAATAACTTTCGACTAGATTCAACCATTTATCTACAACATCTGCATCTATCAATCCTTCAAATAACAGAATATCAAAATTTACTTGTACCTTGAAGGGGGTTGCATGGCCACTTGATGAAGATGCTTCTCCTCTGGGAAGCCATCAAAGGATCTGTACAAAGTTGTTCATCATTTCATCCCTTTTTCACGTGAGGGCTTCCTCGAGAAACATTTTAATAGGATATCCTGCTCCATCATATTTCTTTTTGTCCCCCATGGTTTTTTGTTGGTCTCGGCATAACCAATATTGAAACGAATCATAACCAATATTGAAACGAATCGATTGGTTCGAGTCCCAACTTATTTTACCCAGATCTTTTCGGGGACATGCACAAAGAAAAATAAATGAAGAGAAGACGGCTCTGATACCACTAATCTAGATTTAAGAGCGTAACAAATTGATTAATAGACTGAATACAATAAACATAGAGATATAAAGAATAACATAGATATCCAATGAACAATATCTTCTATTGAATATATGAAATAGGCTGAAACTATAAAACTGCAGAAATGAAACACTTGCTCGAATGGTGGTAGCTATCTCTAAGAAGCGATGTGGCTACTACGTGCATTCGTCTAAGAAGAATCATTACAATGAGGCTCTAGAGGCCTTTTTTATACTACTCATGAATGCCAAAACCCTATACATCCAAAAACCTAACCCTAGGAGGTGAAACGCCAAAAGTCATGTGGGCCCCTATGGGTAAGTTGGTACCTCAACTTCTTGGGGTCTTAAACTTTGCATATGACCTCCGTTATAGGAGTGTGATAGCCCATTTGAAAGGTATTTTAGAGAAATACACATTACATTGTAAAACTCTGACTTTTTCTATCGTTTTATTGTGGTGAGACAAAAATAAATTATTTAGGCCTCCAAAACATCCTTGGAAGTACAACAAGATGTGCTAACATGAAAACATACAAAATAATCCAGTTGGATTAGGTGAGACACCACTAGTATCCTCCTGGAATATGTGTAGGGATTCAGACAACCCCATAAGTGTAGGACCCACAATTACAAAGAAGTACAGAAGAAAGTGATGAACTAAAAATAGATAAGAGGAGCGAGTTAAAATACACCTGGATCAGTTAAATAACCAAGAAATTTCCCAAAAGGGGTTTTTGAGAAACTTGAATTGCAATCTGGTAATATGTTTAGGGATGGCCATAGGATTTTCCAATAATTCAGGTAAGAGATCTAGGCCATTATCATGCTTTTTCAAGAAGTTCCTGCAATCTTCACATTTGAAGGTGAGTGTTGGCTCTGGGAGTTTCAACATTTTATGGAACACTTGAGGTGAAAGAGAGATGGGAGAATGGTCTTGGAGTTGAATCATCCTCTAAATTGGTATGTACTTCTCAGCACACCAAGAAACTAGTTCCTTGCATTCAAAAACTTCAGGAACACAACCTGCACAAGTAATTTCAGACGTCCAAATTACTTCCTTCTGAGCAGAAGGGGATGAATAGTAAGAATACACTCTATACCACTGGAAATTTTAGTCCTCACATCAAAAAATGTTCAAAGTATCTTCATAGAACTGTTGTTGAGATGATGCTTCCATAAGTTGATGAGAGAGTTTGTTTAATCCAGATAATGTTTGAAATAAGCCCTTGAGAGATATAATATAATCTTTCACAAATCGTTATTTAATGTGGTTTAATGAGAAATCTAGGATAATGTGGTGGTCATTCATGCTCAAGTTGTGGGAATAGGAAGTGAGAACCCACAATTCTACGAACCTGTGAACCCAAGGTTTCAGAAAAAAAATGACTAAGTATGGAAACTAGAAAGGTAGAATAGAGGGGGAAAAGAAAAGGGGAATTTGGGTAAGTATAGAAGAGGGAAAGAAATGGACAAAATAGGTTGGGAAAATAGAAAGGGGAGGGAAATTTCAAAAGAGGGAATTGATCTGAACAACTGGCTTCAACTATGGGATGATAAACCCCTATGTGTTGTTAAGAATCTAGATCCTTTCATGACTAGGTGCTTCCTCCTATTGGGCTATGGAGTCAGAGTAAGAATACACAAACTGAAAAGGTAAAATTATGTACAATGAGAATTATAAAGTCTTAGGAAAAGAAATATTTTAAATGTTTCCCATTGACAGGAATCATAAATCTTTTACACTCCATGTCTTGTATCATATAGGAGTTAAAACCCAATATTTTCTCGACGACGTATGGTCCGATACAGAGTGCCTCAAACTTTGTATGCATCAACGGTTTCTCCTTGGTCTTGTTCCAAAGTAAAACCATCTCGCCCTTATGGAAATTATTCACAATTGTGCTCTGATCAAAATATCTTTTGACATTGTGCTTCCTCTGAGAAGTTCGATTCAGATCTTTGCTTCGTTCTTCTTCCAACTTCATCAACTAATTGATTCTCCTCTAGATGGGTGAAGTGTTTTTTGTATCTTATGTATTAACCATGAAATTCCATGCATTGATTTCGAGGCTAATTGGAATTTTCTCTTCCTTACCATAAACCAATGTATAAAGGGACATCCCAATGCTTTCTTTTGGAATCATTCGACTTTCCCACAATGCATCAGTCAACTTCAAATTCCAATTATTTTGGTTCTTGTCAATGGTTTTCTTCAGTATTTGAATAAGTGTTTTATTTGTGGATTTTGCAAGGCTAATACCTTGTGGATAATAATTCGATAATTCCATATTCTCTGCAAAACTCCGTAAAATTAGACCCGATAAAAATAGAACCATTGTCCGTGATAAATTTATCTAGGAGACCAAATCTCGACATAATATTATCTTTGAGGAATTTGATTAGCTCTTCATAATCATCCTTCTTTAATTCCGCAGCTTCCATCCATTTCGTGAAATAATCTGTAGCCATGATAATGTACGTATGCCCCTTGCTAGACTTCAGATTAAACGACCTGACAACATCAAGTCCCCATTGGGAGAACAACTTTTCTAAAATTATGGGCTTTAGAGGCATTGTGAATCTCTTCATTTTTCCTAAAACCTGTTGGCATGATACAAACTTCCTTATTGTGGCATACGAGTCTCTGAAAATTGATGGCCCATAGAATCCTTCTCTTATAATCTTGTGGGTGGTTGCAGTAGGTGCAAAGTGTCCACCGTATATTCCCTCATGGTATTCTCTTATTATTTCTTGGGCTTGATTTTCATCAATGCATTTTAGTAGTATACCATCATAATTTCCTTGAACAATATGTCAGAAATAAACACATATTGATTATCCTTCATCTTCAATGTTCTTCGCTCCTTGGGGTTCATGGTGACAGGAAATTTCCCAGGCCTTAAGTAGAATATAATATCCGTACCAGTCTGAATCAACCTATGGTTCTTTGACTAAAATTGAAATCATTACATCGACCGAATCTCCATTCGCGATGAGATTAAATAAACCTTGTCCTTTGATAGCCTTTAAAGGTTTAATATCGATATTGTACTATTGTGTCTTATCCAACCAGTTATCCCATTTTCCTTCTCTCAATGGTTGATTCAGAAGTATCTTCACTGGTGATGAGGGAACATAAGAAATAACATGGGAGTTCAATATGTATGTCCGAAAGTGTGTTATTTCTTTTACAAGAGCCAAGGCTTGCTTCTCCAGTTCTGAATACCTCAACTCATATTCATGTAGCGTTTTTCACATGAAACTTATTGGGATTTCTTATGCTTTGATATTATTCTAAGTAAGCATAGATGCAACAAATGTCTCTATAGAAAATTAATAGATGATGAAATCCCTTTGAAAGTCTAGAATAATGAGGATTGGAGCAGTGGTAATTGATCCTTTGATATTATTGAATGCCTGTTGAGTATCCATTGTCCATTTGAACCTCTACTCCTATTTCAACAATAAATCGATTAGCTTCACGATACTTGCATAGTCAGGAACAAATCTTCGCACAAAATTGATCTTGCCAAAAAATGTTTGGACTCCCTTCTTGGATGTTGGGGGGTTGATATCGTTTATTTCTTTAACTCTTTTTGGATCTATGTAAATCCCTTCCTTTCATAAAATATGGCCCAACAATTTTCCTTGGGCTAGAGAAAAGAGGCATTTCTTTGGATTTAGAGAGACACCGAATAATATACATCTTTCAAAAAAAAATCTCAAAAGATGGGTATGATCAATCCTTCTTTTTGAATGCATGGTCAAGTCATCTTGATAGTCTACCATAAATTTTCCTATCAACCCGCTGAATGCATGATCCATGGCCCTCTGGAATGTGGCTCCAACATTCTTTAAACCAAAGGGCATTCTAGCATATGCATATGTCTCCCAAGGTGTGATAAAGGTCATATTTTCCCTATCTTCCTCAGCCACCAAGACTTGGTTATATCCATAAAAAATATCCAACATGGACATGCAAGCTGATCCAATGACTTGTTGGAGTAGGAACTCAATATTAGGTAACAAAAAGTTATCCTTTATGCTTACTTTGTTAATATCTTTGAAGTCAACACACATCCAGATTTCCTCAATATTTTTTCTTACAAACACAAGGTTTGAAAGACATTATGAATGTCTAATGGGATAAATTATTCTTGCCTTCTTTAATTTCTCCAGTTCAATCTTTACCAGAGGCTTAAGCTTGGGATTCATCATCCTTATTTTTTTCTTCACTGGATTTTCTCTTTCCCTTAAAGGAATGATATGTTGGAATATATTTTTATCATAATATTTTAAATCATCATAGGTCCAAGCGAACACATCGATGCATTATTTAAACAAGGAAACATATTTATCAACTTCCTCAGTGGTGAAATCAACTCCCAAGTTGGCATACTTTGGGGAACTTTCAGTTCCAATATTGACTTTCTAGTCTCTTGCACCTTTCAAACCGAAACTTCTTCAACGAGATTATTAGCATGATCATCTTCGTAAAAAGAGGTTCAAATTGTATAAAATATTTGAGGACAACAAACGAGTGGTCGTATTCATCATCATCATCATTTAACAAAAAAAATTCTAGTTGTTCATCGTTCTCAAATACTTGCAAATATTCAATGTTATCAGGCATGGACGGTCAAAAAGCTCTTTCTACCTGGAAAGACGTTTTTCTTTGGATATTGTCTAGGTCTGACAATCAATTCACCAAGGGTAATGAATCTGCCTTGTTATTCTTGTCCCTTGGATTAAAAGAAATTTTGATGGAAATGAAAGATTCCATCAATTCATTATCTCTTTTGAAATAAAACTTAAGTCTTTCCTTTTTTATTTTATATCCCTTGGTAACCTAATTAATGACCAAGTTTGATTTGCTAGTTACAATTAGATGTTCTATTTTCATTTCTTATGCAAGGATCATCCCTTGAATCAAAGATTCATACTCTTCCTCATTATTAGTGCATGAAAAATCTAGTTTAATAGCATGTGGATGCATAATTTTACTTGGACTCATAAGAGAAATTCCAACTCCATTCCAATAGATTGAACAAGCTCCATCAAATGACATCCTCCAATACCCTTCAAATGGACATTTTTTACTCTCCGTGTCTCACACTTTCTCTAGGCTTTCATTATGTTCCATGTCTAGGATAGAATAGTTTCCAATTCCAACATATATATAATCCTCCATCAATTCATTGTCCTTATTCTTGAAGGAGAAGGGTTTTCTAGGTTCACGGGGTACTTTAATCATTTCTCCTTCTTTGCCTAGAAGCATCATACAATTTCCATCGTTCATTGTATATCCCATGATCATAGATGTCCATTCTCTTCCCAACACAAATCCATATGCTGGAGGAAGGTCTACCAAAATAATATTGAAAACTGTAATGATATGGGGGGCTACCATGATCCAAGAATAAAAGTCCTTGATTTCTCCATAAGATGGAACTTTTCTAGAATCAATTGCATATATTCTTTCACCGGTTTCATAATACTCGGTGCAACTCATTCCCAATCCCTCCATGACCGCCAGTGGCATGATATTGTCTGTCACGCCAATGTCAACTAAAGAATTATGCAATGCAACAACTAAAGAATTATGCAATGCAACATACATATTGGTCCCACCACATTGAGGTTTTTCCCTTGAGTTGGTAAATAGAAATTCTTCCTTATACCAGTGAAGAGTAATTGTGAAAATGTAAATACTTTCTCATATTTAGTAGCCAAGTTTATGCATCATCATCCTTCTTATGCACACCATAAAAAATAGGAGGTTTTATTTTATTCATTTCCCCTTGTAGTTCATCCACCACAGGACTTGAACTACTGCGCGCTCTCCTAGTGGAATGTATTGGAGAGTGATGGTGCTCTCTTCAAACACTTTTGTTACGCACTCATTTTATTCCAGTAAAGTTTACTCTTAAGGAAACTAACATAGCTGATATATATCTAAGATAAATAGATCGATTGCATGGAATTCCCAAGACAATTGTGTCTAATAGAGATCCAAAGTTTACTTCAAAATTTTGGCAAGGATTTTTCAATGGATTTGGAACAAATATGTATTTTATCACAACTTATCACCCATATTTGTATGGGAAGACATAAAGGGTGAATCAAGTAATTGAAGACATGTTAAGGATATATGTCATGGATAAACCATCCAAAAGGGAGGATTATCTACATTTGGTAGATTTTTCCTACAACAATGGGTACCAAGCATCCCTGGAGATGATCCCATTTGAGGAACCCTATGGAAGGAAATCCAATACATCAGTCAGTTGGGACAACCCAATGGACCACGCAATGGTTGGGCCATAACTACTCAGGGAAATGGAAGAACAGATTGTAAAAATTAAGAAGAATTTAAAAGTTGCATAGGAAAAGAAGAAACATTATGCTAATAAGGGCGTAACTCACAAAAAATTTAA
Source organism: Picea abies (assembly GCA_900067695.1). Lineage (NCBI taxonomy): Eukaryota > Viridiplantae > Streptophyta > Pinopsida > Pinales > Pinaceae > Picea > Picea abies. The sequence continues at coordinate 2,975 of CBVK0100240358.1, read as the reverse complement.
TGTGGGTGATCATGTGTTCCTGAAAGTAAAGGCCAACAAAAACTCCCTTAAGTTGGGAAATTGTTCAAATTTGGTAGCACATTTTTGTGGGCCATTCAAAATCCTAGAAAGGATTGGGCCAATAGATTACATGCTTTCCTTGCCAACATCAATGTATGTTCATAATGTATTCCATGTATCCTTTCTTAAAATATATATACCTCATACTCATCATGTTATTTATTGGAATGTGATTCAGGTGGAGCAAGAAGGTGGCTTTCAAGTGCATTTGATGTGCATATTGGATCAGAAGATCAAGCAGCTCTGGAATCGATCCATAGGGATAGTAAAGGTCCAATGGACCTGGTATGACCCCAAGGATGCAACTTAGGAATACGAGGATGCTATGTGGGAAGAATACCCACATTGTTTTGAATTTTTTTCAAATTTTGAATGTTCTTCTGAATATACTGCACTAAGGACAGTGCATAAATAAGGGGGAGGGATTGTAATACCCCTAGGATGAACCCCATATGTAAATATCAATGTAATTGTAATTTAACTATAAGTTGGTGAGTTGATGTAACAATTTGGTTTGTTTTGATTCTACATGCAATAAGTTAGTGCATGAGGATCTCACATCAAAGGAGTTCGCACAGATGTAAACTAATATAGTGTGTAGTTTATTGTTTGGCATGCACCTGTGTAAGTACATAGGTATAACGCATTTTAAGTAGAACAACTTAATGGATGCAGCATGTGCAAGAGTTAGCATGGATGGATGATGCAATGCAGTAATAGGCACGCAGTCCTAGATTCAATGTGCACTGGTTTGGTGGGCAGGTTTTGAAGTCCTGTGAATCCTTTTTGTATATACGTTATGATGTAATGTGCACCTGTAAAAGGGGGTGAGGTTGGAGCACTGAGGAAAGAATGCATGCAGTTTAGAAGTTCCACGCGCACTGGTTTTAAGTGCATGGATTTTGTATTTTGAGGCTGGTGAGCATGGATGCAAAGGACCAGTACAATGTACTGCGAATTGTAAATGTAATCATGAAAATTTAATAAAAATACATCCCTTTGGCAGACCGACCACGTAAAAGAGTTCGAGGAACTTAAACTCTAGTAGTTAAGGTCAAGGGGGATGGGTTAAAGGGGCTTAAAGTAAAAAAGGAATATTTTATCAATATTTCTTAAAAAGTGTAAAGTAAGGATATAATATTATATCCTAAGTCTTGGGGAGGGGACAAGTGGCTAAAAGTAGTGCTCAACAATACAAGTGTCAATTTGGGGACATGTTGTTGAAAAAAGGCAGTTCTCAACCCAACAAGTTTCAAGTTGAGAACATGCAGTCAAACGATTCATACTTAGTCCATTTGAGCACCGAATCATGCAATAATTCATGCAGTCAGACCATTGCGAGGGATAAGGGGGCGAGTTGTTCTTCCCTCGAGGGGATTGTTCTTTGATAGCCTGACTATTCTGTGAGTAATCCCGGGGATGTTGTCATGAGCCGATTGTTACAATGAACAATATGTTGAATACTGTTGCAGATACCAATATATGACTTATATTGGAAAGCTGGGTGGAAGAGGTAGGTTGTCACGCCCGTGGAATTTTGGATTGAAGAGGTGGATTGCTAGGCTTGTGGAGGATTACATTCTCTCTAGGTGAGATAATTGATTAATTTTTGAGGTGTCAAACTGCAGCAAGAAGGATCCGAAACTTCATGAAATTCCTATGTTGGAGCCATGGAAGGGTAGGGGTGCAACCCGAGGGACCCTGCGTGGAGAAGCGGGAACACTACCTTGGGTTGTGCAGGTTGATGGGGAATGAGAGATTATAGGTTGTCAATGTGAATTTACATCTGTGACAGAATTTCCTGTGATTGTATCACTTGTGTGTGAGCTACCTTTGACCAAGTTCCTATAGAGTAAGATACTTAAGCATGGTTGGGAATCGTTTGCCAAGTGGACTTTACCCCCATCTCGGGGGTGATCCACTGTTGATATTTATGAACAGTGTGGTCTAAGGCTGGGAGGAATGTGGAAGGTCTACCTTCAACTAGTGTCTTTTCTTTAAAAGATAAGTGCCAATTATGTATTAAATATGTTTGCAATTATATTCATGGAATTGCTATCATGAATTCTTGTTCTTTATGTTGTGCTTACATTTCTGTTATGAACTGTGTATAAATATGTTAAGAAAATGTACGTAATCATGTAATGTCAGTTTCTATATGTTTTAATTAAATGACAAGGTTATGTAATAGAACATCAAGTTGAATTGTCAGCATGATGGTATTAGAGCATTAACAAAGTGTGTTAAGGAGTGGCATGGCCCAACCTGGGTGGTTGGGTGTGTTACAGAGGGGGTGGAGAGAGATTGAGACTGATTGTGAGAGGAAGGGAGGAGATAGAGGGAAGTGAGAGTAGAGAGATATAAATAGAGAAATGGGGGGAGAGTGTAGGAGAGAGAGAAAGAGGTGGTATATGTAGGAGATAAAGACAAGAGAGATAGTGCGAGGCAAGGGGAGAGATAGAGGGAGGAGGGGGGTAGAAAGACAGTCTGTGAGTGTGAGAGGTAGGGGTGGGAGAGAAAGAAAGAGAGGGGGGATGGACAAGGATGGGGTGAAGAGACAGTGAAACTAATTATAAGGGGAAAGGGGGAGATAGAGGAAATGGAAGGTACTGAGATATAAATATCTTAATGGGGGATATAAATTGCATGCATGTGCGAGAATTTGGGAGGAAGAGAGAGGTAGACAAAGAGGGGAGGTAGAGAGAGGTATATAAAGGATGGACATAGAGATTGAGTGTGTTAAAGTGTGGGAGGGAGAGAGAGGAAGACATAGAAGGGAGATAGAAAATGTGTGTGTGTGAGTGTGGGAGGGAGACAAAGGAAGACATAGAGGGGGGATAGAAAGTGTGTGTGCAAGAGTGTGGGAGAGAGAGAGAGGAAGACAAAGAGGGGAGGTAGAGAGTGAGTGTGCTAGA
>CBVK0100240357.1:0-13550 GCA_900067695.1 Picea abies | reverse complement strand
TCCATATTTACTTCTTATCAACCATGAAAAAACAATAATGAGTCATATTTAAATCAAATAATATTGGGTCCATTACCCAAACCTTTGTGCTACAAGGCTTTGTTCAAGGGTTGACATCAATGAAAACCAACCTTAATCGACACATAGGCCACAAGAAAGGGAAACCAAGTGGATCCAAGAAGAAAGAGCGCCAGGAAGATGCCAAGGAGGGGAAGAAGAAGTGGAAAGGGGGGAAGGATAAGAATACAACAACAACCATACATCAGTGAAAGGATCCGAGAAACCATTGTAACCATTGAAATATTAATGGGAACACCAAGGAAAAGTGTTGGAAAGTACACCCATAGTTGAACCCAAAGAACCACAAGAAGGATGCAAAGAAAAATAATCTTCTAGCCACGAATTTGAGCAATCAGGTTGAAAGAAGATCTAATGTGGATGAGAATATTTTCTATACATTAATGCAGAAGGAGGTGAATCTGAGTATCCTTCATCACCAGGAAGAGGAGATGAACAAAATCTTCCACATCAAGATCTAGGTCAAGAAGACTAATATAGATGCCATGTTCGACTCTGATTAATAGGCTAATCTCATAGCAAAATATCTGGTCAACAATATTGGATTGGAGGATCATGATCATCCTATCCCATATCTATTGGGATGGGTAAAAAAGGATATAAATATCAAGGTAATGAAATAGTCTAAGATTAAATTTGTTAAAGTGTTGATTTTATTGATGAAGTGGGATTGGATGTAGTACCCCTTGACATATATGGAGTAGTGTTTGGAAGCCCCTACATGTATATAAGGGATGGAATCTTCATGTAGAGATCCAACCAATAGCGATTAATCAAGGATGGGAAGTCTTACATCATCAATGTTCATAAAGGTGAGTCAAGTATCTCACTGGTAAGTTCCAACCAAGCCAAGAAGTTGATTAGTTCTAGTAAGAAATATGTTTTACTTTTCTTAAGAGAAAATCAAACCGAGGATGATTTGATAAGAGTAAAGGAATATTTTGAGGGGTGTACTAAAGAGAAAAAACATCAGTTGGAGGATTTTAAATAGGCATACAGAGGAGTGTTCCAAGATCCTAAAAGGATACCACCCAAGAGGGAAGTGGTGCACTAAATACAACTATTTACAGACTCCTTGTTATTGAATATTGGGTTGTGTAGACATATTGTTGTACAAGCAAATGAAGTGAAAAAGTAGTTGCAGTAGTTGATGGACTAGGGTGTGATTCAACCAAGCACCTCACATTGTGTGTCACCTATCATAATTGTACCAAAGAAGGATGGGACTTGGTAAATGTGTATCGACTACAGAGTATTAAACAAGATTACACTAAAAAATTGATACCCTGTACCTAGGATCGATGATATGTTATATTAATTGAAACAACAAAATATTTCACCAAGTTGTATCTTAAATCAGGATACCACCAGGTATGCATCAAGGAAGAAGACACCTGGAATACTACCTTCAAGAAAAGGAACGTTTTGTATGAATGGTTGGTCATGTGGCCATTTGGTTTATGTAATGCATGAACTACATTTATGATGAATGATGTATTACACCCATATCTAGATTCATTTGTTATAGTTTATTTGGATGACATGTTGGTTTATAGTTCTACCTGAGAGGAGCACATCTCACATCTCATGAAAGAGTTAGAGACTTTGAAGAAGCACCAGTTGTTGGCTAACCTCAATAATTGTGATTTTTCTCAACAATATTTGGTGTATTTGGGGTATTTGATTGGTGGAGGGGAGCTCAAGATAGATCCTACAAAGATGGAGGTCATCATGAAATGGCTAGTTCTTACCAATCTCACTGAATTTGGGAGTTGTTTTGGGGTAGCACAGTACTTGTGGAAGTTGATAGCTTCATTTTCAGTGGTAGTTGCACCACTCCATGCAATAACATCCAATGGTTAGAGTTTCCAGTGGAGGAAGAATAAACATAAGGCGTTTGATGAGCTAAAAACAAATATTATTCAATCACTAGTTCTTGCATTACCAAACTTGAAAAATCCTTTCAAAGTTGAGAAAGATGCAAATGGGTATGCCATGGGAGCAGTTTTGATGCAAGGAAGACATGTGTGCTATAATTATAAAATATTTAATGGGGAAATTCTCAAATACCCTAGTTATAAAAGGAACTCTATGCCTTGGTTCAAGATGTCAAGAAGTGGAAACACTATCTGATGGGAAAGGAGACCATCATCTAGACAGATAACCAACTACTACAATATTTTCAGGCCCAAAGTAAGCTACAACAAACCAAACAGTACAAGTGGATGGGATTTTTACAATAATTGCATCTAGTCATCAAGTATAAGAAGAGAAACAGAAACAGGTTGGCAGGCATGATTTCAAGGCCACCCACATCCAAGATTACAACTTTGGGAACTATGATGCACATGGAGCCTTTTAATTATGATGCATACAGTGAGGCATGCATAGAAAATGACTTCAAGGAGGTGTTTTAACATTTACATATCCAAATTTGTATAGAAGAAGGCAATGACAAGGATACCTATCATTTCTAGAATGGGTTACTCTAAAAGGTCGATGAGCTTTGTGTCGCTAAAGGTGAATGACTATATCTTATCAGAGAGGCTCACACCTCCAATATTGTAGGACATTTTGGTGTTGGGAAGATAATTGTCGACTTATAGAGGTATGTGTGTTGGCCCAAAATGAAAGAATATGTAGCACAACATATTATAGGATGTATACTTTGTTGTACCAGGAATTCCATTAACATGAAGAAAGGTTTATACCATCCCTTACCTATACCCACTCGAACTTGGGAAACCATTTCCATGGATTTTTTTGGGAGGTTTACGAACAACCAAGAAGGGACATGACTTTCTATTTTTGGTAGTTGACAGTTCAAGAAGATGTGCATTATCATGCTTGTAAAAATAAAATCAAAGCACAAGAAGCAACAAACATGTTATTTGAACAAGTCTACATGCACTTGGGATACCAAAGAGCATCATCTCAAACAAATATACTAGATTTCTCAGTACATTTTGGAATACATTGTGGGAGAATATGGACACTAAGTTTAAGATATCTACAACAACCCATCCACAGACATATGGGAAGACATAATTAGTCAACAAGACATTGGTGTAGCTTTTGAGGGGTTACAATCAAAAGCATTCGAGGTCCTGCGATGAAAATATTATCTAAACAAAACACTTTTATAATGGAGTAGTCCACACTTCTACTGGTAAGTCACCTTTTGAAACCTACTTTGGATATTTTCCACCTTCACCCCTAGATTTTGTCTATGGACAATAAGGAGGAGTGTGGTAGGACCTCACAGGATATGTGTTGTTCGCCCTGACCAAGTTTTGAGGAACACTTGGTCATATTTGACCGTTTTTAGGACTTTGACAGGTTGTCAAAGATGGAGCACAACACGAAGCGGAAATCATGGAAGCTAGACCCCTTTTTGGGCTTTTGGGGATAATGTAATGGGAAAGGGATATCGGCCTGTGGGTTTACCCATGCTTAGGCCCACTGTTGTATGTATAAATAGATGTATAGGCGAAGTAAGTGAAAAAGGGGGGTGGGGGGGGGAGAAGAGTAGTAGAGTGGGATCTATGTGATTGAAGAGTTGCGAGTTGTGCTAAGTGTTGGTAATGATTGTAAATGCTTTGTGCATATTGTAAGATACTAAGTGTAGGATATTGTAGAAGGCTCTATGCTTTTAGTGCAAGGAAGAAGGATCTAGTGAGCTGTGCAGATCTTTTGTCCTATGCGAAGAGGGATTTGGATGGCTCTGTGTTGTAACCTGATTAACTCAAGCTAATAAAGAATAATACTTTGTGGACATAGCTCCAGGGTGGGGGTGAACCATGATAAATGTGTGTGTTGTGTTATGTGCCTCGACCTAATGTGTTTGCCTCTTCCTTTGCTAAGTGCTTTGATTTGTTTATATAGATCTATTTATGCTTTGTGCTTCTGAGATATGAATGAATGTTAGATCTGGTATGTAAGATGCTTAGTGCTTGATCTGTCGAATATAATCTATCTTGTTGTGGCTAAGTTTTGAATTGCCTTAGATCTAAGTACATACTGTGATGCTCTGTGTTATCTGAGAAGTATCATAAGGGTTGAATATTGATGAATAATCTATGTTAAGTGATTGCTAAGTGTTATAATCACATATCTATGTCCCAGCTAAGGTTACAAGCACCTGAGTCTTGCAACCACCCCTGCCTCTACCTCGAGTGAGAGTTCATCTACTTCGCAGGTGTTGCCGAAAGGGTTGGTAGTTAGGGTTTTGTTGGTGCGTTGTTGTAGCGTTGAACCCTGGTTCTGCCCCTGTGCCAACAAATGGTTTGGTTTTCGGGACCTGAAACTGTGATTGTTGGGAACTGAGCAGAAGAAGCTTTGTGAAAATATTCGTCCTAGAATTGTGAAATCTATGTGCGTGGATCTATGCCCTAGTGTGCAGTGATCCACTTGATTTGAAAATATCTATGTTGAAGAAGGAAGGACAGATCTAAAGAAAATAAGTCAAATCTGCAAGAAAAGAGGTTGCTACTGAAAAAAAGAAAGGGTCAGATCTACAGAAAGAGGTAAGATATGTAAGCTCTGTGCTATGATAAAGGTAAGAATAGTTAAAATTTCTTAGATCTGGAAGCTTGGTGCCCTATAGAAGTAAAAGAAGTGAAAATTTTTGTTTCTAAAGTATGGATTTAGGTATGCTTGATAGATTTTGTCCTAGCTTGAAAACTAGGGCAGTGTTATATGAAAGAACGTTTGATATGAATAGATCTAATAAGAATAATGAAATATATGTTATACCTATGCATAGAAAGAATTTTCGGACTAACCAATGGATGTAGGATCCTAGAAAGAAATTTTTGCAGGCTAGCCATTATGACCCTAGCAAGTAGTACAAGAAAAGTTGGGGATCATTGAAGAGAAAGAGAGGATTAACTCTTTGTTACAGTTGCAGAATACCAGATAAAGAGAGGATTAACTCTTTGTTACAGTTGCAGAATACCAGAACATCTTGTTAAGGAATGCCCTGGGAGAAACCCTAGTTTCCTCTGTTGTAAGGCTATGGACCATGAAGTACTGGATTTCCCTAGAATGATTTCTAGACTTAAAAAGATGAATATGGAGAAATCAAACTCTAAAGGATATCAAGAGACTAAGATTATAGAAGAACCCCAGAAAGAATCAGATATTATGTTACTGAAAATGAAAGAAACCCTGGATGAACATAAAGATTCCAGTTTGTCAAAGATCTTCAAAGAAAGGGAGAAAATCGAAGTAAGAATAGGAGACTTTGACATTGACTGTGCTCTAGATGAGGGAACATAGATGAACATTATGACAGAAAGTACTTGGGAAACTCTAGGGAGGCTTGCTATGGTTCCTTCACTAGGAAAAATAGGGTTGTTTAAAGGAAAAACGGTAACCCTATGTAGCAGAATTACCCGGATAGCTATGAGTACCCATGGAGCTACGAAAGAGGAAGAATTCGAAGTTATTAAATTTATTGAGGACCATGCCCCATTTATAGCTTTGTTAGGCAAGATCTGGATTGAAAAAGACCAGATCTGGAGAAAAGAAGAAAAGGAAGCCCCAGAACAGAAGAAGAAAGAACTCATGGAATTTATGACTAGAAGGATCACCTACTTGATGGAAGAACAAGAGAACAGATCTAAGCTATTGAACACCAAGGACTTGGATGTCAAAGTTATAGGAGAATTAGAAGAACCATAGAATACCGAAGTACCTAATCCATATGATGAAGGAGTATTACCCTTGGATCTGAAGAAAGAATCTCAGCATCGTGAAGTGACTATGTCGAAAGAAGATAAGAATTAGAATGGAAAAAGGATGACCGAGACAAATCTCACTGGGAAGAAGGCTAGGAAGATAATTAAGAAGAGAGCCAATATCGAAAAGTTATAGAAGATTCCGGAGGAAAATTCACAGAAGAAAAAATCACAGGAATTGAGCTTTGCCAGGATATCAGAACAACGACATATGACACTTCATCAAGGCGAAGCAATATAGCCATTAGACCGATATACCATTTCGAGTTTCTCCCCGAACAGACAGAAAAAAATTAAAGGATCACCACCAGACCGTTGGACCACGCCATAACGGATGCATCAACATTCATGGAAGCTTCATACCCGTTGCAAGCAGATCATTGACAAATTTCCTATTTAGCTTGTCGCGTTGTGCCCGAAGAACACTTTTGTGAACTGAAAATTCGAAGCCCACAGAACTAGTGATTGTCTACAATGATCATTACAAGAAGATTGTTCATCCTAGTGCAGTATTTTGAGATCATCGTGACCCCAATTATCTTTCCCGAGTGAGTATGTCCGACGAGCTCACCGCACTTGAGGAATCCCTCACATAGGTCCTTCTAGATTTAATGACTAAGAGAGTCATATCGGAATGAAGAATGTCCACCAGAGTCTAAGAATCATCGATGAGAGGAGTGCAAGGCTCCCCATCGACTGCATGAGAAGGAACATCTCGAGCCGACGCAGAGAGAAGAACTAAGCATAAGGATGAATAGCCAACGCGAAGTTAGTTCCATCCATCCTACCAGCTTACATACCCCCTCTGAGCGGTGAGATTAACAGTGACAATGTCCCTAGAGACTTTGAATACACCCCAGTCACTGCATATCTATCGAAAGGAGTACGCACCTACCACGCAGATCAAGACAAGGTTACAGCGTTGAATTTTTGTGACTTCAACCTCGGGGATCGTAAAGTTTACAGCATGCTCGCCCTGTATAAGTACTTGACAAGAACTAAGGGAAAGAATTTGAAGTTCATCCCTCAATAATGGACAATGAACCTCACACAGTCTACTTTGCTCAACGTTATGAAAATACCGCACTTTGGTAGACACCAGGAGGTGAATGCTTGTGTAAAATTGTTGCTAGCACGTTACCACGGAGGATACACGTGGTTAGATTGTTTCATAACTGTTGATCCGATGATGATCAATAGGATCATTGGGATTAGCATGCAGGGCCCAGATCCCCATGAGTACTATCCTAGAATGATCGCAGACCACGCTCTTGCACAAAAGATCAAAGAATCCTATGGCAATGTTGAGAAAGGCACGAGAGGCTACAAGGTAGCTTCTATTGAAAGTGGCACAGTGCACCTCACATGCCAATTGATCGTAGGGAAGTTGGTACACAAGAATTGATCAACACAAGTATCTGGCTTTGTAGTTGACCTCGTAGGAAAGTTCACAGAGGCACTACAGATGAACTGGGAAAAGTACCTGGTGAATCAACAGGAGATTGACTGTAGAGAAGCCCGAGATCAGGGGCATGAATTTCATTTTAGCTAGCTCCTGATACTGATCACTTTTGTTTCATGGGAGCTACTGGAAGGTGCAACCTTCCTGGACCTTGACCCCTTTGAGCCACTAGCCATGAATTTCAGTACATTATGGTACTCAAACGACATGAGAAAGCAATGGCAATCGAATGCCATTTTCCACGTGTACTATAACCAATTGAAAGTAGCCATAATGAGTGAACCTCGCATAACCACGAACAGTTTACAAAGATTATGACCTATGATAAATTTCAGCATGGATCGCCACTTTATATACCTAACCCCACGCATTGATGAGCACCAGGAATAGCTTTAGTACTATTATAAGTTGACAAAAGAAGACCTGGAAGAGATCACCAAAGAATGGTCGGCGAACCTCCTTGTTTCAACAGACCCCGCTGAAATGTCCGACATCGACAACCCTAGAACTGCGCAAGATACACCTGGGACCAATAAGACAAATAAAGAAAATATGACAAAGAAGACTGAAGAAGTCCAGGATGTTGACAACCTATTTGTAAGGACGACTTCCATTACACCAGATGAAGAAGGTGATGACGAAGAAGGTACAGAAACTGAACAACAGAAAGTCGAAGTACCACCACCTAGGGATGAAGAAGACTCATCAAAGAAAAGGAAGGTCTCACCTCTGAAATTTTCCTTTAGAAAGAAACCAAGAACCCCTGTAACCAAGATGCGAATTGCCCTCATGTTGGATGACTTTGATTTCATTGTTGCAGCGGTCAATGATGCTTCAAAGTAAATCATAGATAAGTAGGAGGCGAAGCATGAACAAATGTATAGCCAAATTAAGATCACTCTCCAAGGAGTACAACAAGCACTCCAGTCTAGCCGAGAAATATCTACTGCACCTCTGCCAATAGGAACAACAGAAGTGGGAGATGAATCAGTTCAGATTTGCAAGATTGTTGATACAGTTGAAGTACGCCTTCGACATGCTCAGGAAGAAAAAGCGCAAGCCACCCAGGCCCTAAAGAAAGCACAGGAGGAAATTATTGAACAATGCCAAACCATGCAACAAGAGAAGAATGATCTCAAAGCAAAATTTGAAGAAGACAGAGTGAAGATCCAAAAAAAGAAAGAGCAGTTGCTCGCAAAGAAAATAGAAATTGAAGAAGGAGTCAACAAAGCATTTCGGTCTGTGACCGGCTTAGAGAAGAAGGCCGAAGAGCCCATAGAATGCCAAGTGATGAAGCTGGTTGAAGTTATTCAACAACTTCAACAAAGGGTCGTGGAATTAGAGCTTCAGACCATACCACAGACTCCACAAGAAGTGCACGAACAATGAGAATTGAATGCTCAGAGTGCAGTCGAGAGGATTAAAACACTTGTTGAAGAATGTAAACAGCTAAGTAGAAGAAGCGTTCAGATATATGAACAACTATATGAACACCCAGAGTTGAAGAAACTGGAGTCCCAACCCCAATAAGCAAAGCAGCACGCAGATACAGTACAGGCACAACTCAAGATCCTGCCACCCATTGAGGGGATGGAGAGATCCCAGGAACAACGCAATACCCAACAACTCGTTCTTACCATGCAAAACAGAGTGATGGAAGTCACCTACAAACTCCATTCGAGCCAGGAGGTGACCTACCTATTGTTTGAAGAAATTGAAGGCCAAGGAACACTACTAGAACGAGTAGTTGTTACAGTCGAGCAGCAACTGGAAGGACCTATCAACGAAGCGGTTGTTCAGGAATTCACTGAGAAAGAAGCAGTAGCACAGAGACAAGTTGAAGTAGCTCAAGACAAGCTTGAGACCTTTGAGGCAAAGTTACCCAGACTTTAGTGACTCAGGATGAGTCACAGGTGTGTGTTGGGGGCTTGTTGGCCCTGACCACATTTTGATGGACACTTGGTCATATTTGACCATTTTTGGGACTTCGCCAGCTTGTCAAAGATGGAGTGCAACACGAAGCGGAAATCATGGAAGCTAGACCACTTTTTGGGTCCTTATTGGATTTTTCGGGATAATGTAATGGGAAAGGGATGTCGGCCTGTGGGTTTACCCACGCTTAGTGTAGTATCCCCAAGGCCAAGCCCCGTTACAGATCATGTTATATGCAAAGAATTGTAAATGTGTTCTATAGGCCGGTGAGCCAAGTTTTGCATAAGTTGTAGGCTTATGTGTTTTGATAGGCCAGGGAGCTTAAGTGTTGAAGGCCAAGAGCCTGTTGATGTACTTGTATGTATGAAGATCAATTAATAAAATATAAACACCGCTAGTGCAGACCGACCACGATGAATGAGTGATGGGGGACTGAGTGTCCATAGAGTGGGCAAGGAATTAGGGGCTGGAAGGTGGGAAAGGGGCTGAGTGTTGAGCCTAGGGGATAAGCCTAGGGGGCTTAGGCTTGGAATAATATTTTAATATTATTTCCAAAAAGAGCCATGTGCATATTATTTTATCCTAAGTCCTTTGGAAGGACACATGATTTCCCAAGTGGTGGGAGGAAGGCGTACGGATGGAACGCATGCAGTTTCCAGGGTGACAAGTGTCAACCCTGGTGTATGCAAATAAAACCAATGCAGTAAGCTGTGAGGGGGTTCTGATCCATTCGATTCGACTGTCCTGGGGAGAGTTGTGGAAGCCATCTGCCAGAATACCCTGGTTTAACTCTGAAAGTCGTAAAGCATGTGGTTGTCCGAAGAAACCGTGTACACCCTGTCCAGAGCTGGGGAGTCTGTGCATGTCTCCGGGAAAACCCATGTGCACATTCCCTGAACGAGAAGCCTGTGCTGAATTGAGTGGAACTATCTTTGTTATTCGGGGAAGATGAGATAGCCTGTGTGTGAATTCTCTGTTCCGAAATCATCCCGTGAGATTATCCTGTGACCGTTGAACCATTTTGGGAAGCATTTATCTGTGTTTCCCGTGGATTATTGTGACCATGCAGTACTGGACTGCGTGAGTCTTGTTGGCCTGTGATCGACTCCTCCAAGTGAGAGAGTGCGCAGAGGGAGAAGAGAACTCCTGGAAGGAACCCTGTAATTGCCATAGAGCCCAGAGAATTTCGGTCCGGTCTGTTCCTGTAACCCAAGGTAAGGGAGACTGGTAGCCGAAGGACTATCTAGGTGACAGAGAAGGTGCACTCTCCTGGGGTGGAATAGGCATGTGGGGAATGAGGGTCTGTGGGCAGTGAGCGTGGGAGATTCCTGGGAGATCTTTCTTCCTGGTGATGTGTATGTGCTATCTTCCCTGTAACCTCAGCCTAGCCTAGGATTCCTTGCCTTGGGGTGGAGCTCAGTCCTAGCTCGGGGGTGACCCACTGTTGAGCTGATGAATAGTGTGGTCTAAGGCTGGGAGGTTCGTGGAAGGCCTGCACTTGGTTGGTGAATTCTACAGCTGTTCAAAGATAAGTATCTGAATTATGTTTTTATCACATTTGGCATGACTATGTTGTTCATGTATCATGTTTTCCGCTGTGTAAATGAGTTACTGTGGAATGCTATGGAATGTTTAATTATAGCAGTAACCAGATATGTTTCACTCTGTAATTTAAATGTGTTTAATTGTGTTAAATGCATGCGCTTATAATGTCTGTAAAAATTATGTAATCATTCATGTATAGAATGGTAACTGAGAGGTTTGGAAACCTCAGTAGTGAAAGGGTACACTACAGAGTGGTATCAGAGTGAAGGTTTCGACACTGAGCCTAGATGGGCTAGTGGAGCGATCTTTGGACCAAGAATGCGAAGGGAAATTGGGTCTGGAGGACCAATTTCAGACCCTGGTTTGCGCCGAAGCGTCAAGGAGATACTTGACGAGTTTTTAAGCTCAGGATGTTTAAGCAGTGCTGTGAAACCACAGCTGGTATGGTCTATGACCACAGGGAGACATGTCTCTACACCAATGGTGTTAGAACCATCGGATCTGTTCGGAAGGGAAGGCGAACCCTTGTAACCGTCAGATCTGGAGAACGTGCACAAGGTTTAAAGCCTTTGGATACTGCATAGGAGTTTAAACTCGGGAGGATCGTGAGTCGTAAGATCCCTGTGGGATTACCCGTCAATCGTCCGAGTTGACAGAAGTTGTGCAGGACTTAAGTCCTCATGGGTAGAGGAGAAGTCCCAGAGAGGTGTCGGGATTTTAGAAGTCAAGAGAATCGAGACCTTGTGAGTCTCGAAACACCGAAGAAATCATAGTCGTAGGATCTCAAGGAGGACACGTGTCAGAGTCCTAGAGAGAGTCAGAAATCAGAGAATCGGAGTTCTCGAGCACCTAGAAATCTTGTCACACGAAATCGCGATCCGCGATTTCGCGACAAGATCTGGACCATTCATATTAGGGAACACGTGGCAGAGATCTGCCATCAGGGAAAGTCCCAACAAGGAGTAAGTCCATCGGTGTTTGAAGTTCATCGGGAAATCGGGAACCCCAGTGACGAGTGAGTCATACACTTTGAAACTCCGAACCCTGAAACCGCGATAAGCAGTCGATTACAGTCACGGGGTAGAGGTCACATGGACTTGACTTAACTGCGAAGCGTTAAAGAAAAAGGTGCATCGGCATATCAGGAATCGAGATATCGGAGATCCCAGAAGCAAAGGTTTCGTGCATTGGAAAATCGCGATACACGATTTCCCGATAAGGCCTAGGAGCATGGGGCCACACCGACTATCAGGAGGACAGGTGGAATATTTTTAGCGACAGACAAAAGGACTGTTGACAAGTCAATGACTGGGACCCATCGGGGATCCCATGAGCGTATGAGCATGACATTGAAACCGTCGAAACCCGACGGGGTAGGGTGGAGGTCATATAGTATGGTCATGTGGACCAGAGGTTTAGCCAGGAGAGCTAGCCAGTGTAAAAGCACATCGGGAATTGGAGGATCGAAGGTTTTGAATGCATGTGCATCGCGACATCACAAATTCTGAAACCCCAATAAGAGGATTGATCACGGTCATAGGCAGTGGTCGCATGGTGAGGCTATAGCCCGGAGGGCTAGCACGGACGGAGTCCATTGAAAATCGGGAAATCAGGGATTTCGTTGTCAAGCGTTTTGGCACATTCAGATTTGAGAAACCCCGAACCCCGATAAGGGAAAAGGCCAGGGTCACGAGTCAACGGTCACATGATGTAGATTCCATAGCAGGGGCTACCCGTAAAGGTAGCGCATCGAGAAATCGGAAATCGGGGATTCAACCCACCAGAACACTGTCGGTTTCAAAATCCCGATAGAGGTAACCCCGATAGAAGGAAGGGAGACCTCAAAGAGTTCTCTGTGGGAGGAAAATTTTTCGATAAGGAAATAGGAGAATTTCAAGAAAACCAAAAAAAACACAGAGATAGAGAGAGCTCAGAAAAATTGTGAAGTTGAAATGTCTTTCGTTCTTGTTCGTATTAATTATAAACATTGTGGGTTATTCATGAAGTTTAATGGCCTAACAATTTTTGAATTGGATTGCACAATGCGTGTTCAGAATACAACAGAGGCCAAACTCCAGTTAATCAACACCGAGTATGGAGTGGGGAAGAGTGCAAATTACCCCTGAAATGGAAGACGAGCAGGAAGGAAAGGATGTTAACCTAGGAGTCGAAGGATCGAACTCTAATGGGCATGGAAAGGAGATGGATAAGGAAGGACATATAATGAAAATCCTTGAAGGATTGCAAAGAGAGGCCAAGGAGCATCGAGCTGATAGCCAAAAGCTCATGAAAGTCAAGGATCGGCAAGGGAAATTAAACTTAAGATTCTTGCAGAGTATGGAAAGAATAGAGAAGAAACTTGAGAAAGGAAGAGACTCAAGTACGACGGAGAGTCGCAGAACCCATGGTAGAAGAAGTAGATCGAGGAGTGGTAGCCGACGTCACAGTCGCTCCCAAAAACATTTGGACAGGGAGACACATAGTAGTTCGAGCCCATCCCCTACCAGAAAACATCAGAAATCTGGAAGGGAGGAATTGAAAGGAGAGATGAACAAGATTAAGCCTCCAACATTCGATGGAGAACATAAGAAGGAGGAAGATGCTGAGACATGGTTCTTGGGAATGAATAAATACTTCCAGCTACAGAATTATTCTACCCATGCAGAGGGAAGAATTGCAATGTACCAGTTGAAAGGAAAAGCGTCCATGTGGTGGGATCAGTTTGTGCATGTGCAACACATTCAAGAGAAAGAGGTCACTTGGAAGGAATTCAAGAGGTATTTCGAGAAGAA
>CBVK0100240356.1:0-13550 GCA_900067695.1 Picea abies | reverse complement strand
AACTCATGGATGGTAGTACGGATGGAAGTGTATCGAGCTTACTGGATCAAGTGTCTCATCATAGACAATTCCCTCTTTTTGTGAGAATCCTCTGGCTTTGTATTTCTTGACACTTCCATCAGCTGCATGCTTGCTCTTATAGATCCACTTGGAAGTTACCACAGTCTTCCCTTCTAGTCTTGAATAATATCTTATTCATCATTCTTTTTTTTTTCTTTTGTGAGTTGAGATTTTATATTACTGAGAAAATATGATACAAATACAAAAAAAAGCGGTCCCCTGATCTGCCAAAAAGGAAACCAGATCAGGGATCCCGAAGTTGCGTTGTCTACAAAAGCGAGGGAACTGGGCCACCACCCTGGGAAACCGACCGAGTCCCCTTAAGCTAGTTTGAAAAAAACTATACCATAAAATAACATATTCATTAAAAGATCACAGACATAGAGCAAATTGACCCGTGGTTGGTACAACGCTAGTCCAAGAGGATGGGCTAGCTTTCGTCTCCTTCCTTTTGTGCTTCGTTCTCCTCCTTCTGCTCTACCATGCACATCCTTCTGATGCAGGTTGGTGTTCCCCTTTGGTTCGTAGGAGTGATGTCCATGTGGTGGACATAGCATAGGTAGAGGTGAAATTGCCCAGCTAATCGCTCCATTTTTTCGCTTTGGCTCCTCTGGTCCTCTACTATTTTCCTTGTACTAGCCTCGAGGTTGCTGAGGCAGCTCATAATTTCTGTGAGCTCCTTCTTATGACCTCGGATTGCCTTCCTGCTGGTCTTTTTCCTGTCAGCTCTCAGCTTACCTATCAACATTTTTGTGCGCCAGGCTTCCTCCACCGTTTTGTGGTAGAGGGTTGTTCTGGGTTGTGTGGCCCTTGGATCCCTTATCTCGTCTACTTCTTGGACGAGTTTCGCTCAGGCTTTGCCCTGGCGCTTGTTATTGACTTCTCTCTCCCACCTGTCAATGACCGCTTTGCCCTTGGGATCGACCTGCGTGAGGAAGGTACCCTTGGCCTCTCTGGCTACCTGCTCCATCCTTGTGATCTTCCGGGCGCTTGTTGGAAGAGCCTCCCCCTGGGGGCCCCTCTTACTCTGGGTATTCTTCCTTCTTACCATCTCGGTTTGATTTTGGTGGTTCTTGTCTTGAATTTGTCCTCCGTTTCTACTCCCCCCTTCCTGGTGCATAGTTTGGCCTCTGTAATTGCTTCTCTCCGGTCTGTGGTTTCCCTTGATGGTGCTTCTTTTATGGGGTTTGCCTGGATGCAGGCTTATCCTGGTAATCATGGATCTCCCGTAAAGGTGTCCTTCTTGGTCCTCTCGCATTGATTTGGAGTGTGTGCTCTTGGAAACCCTGCCGTCATCCCTGCGCCAATCCTCTGCCTTACACACTGTACGCCAATCATTTCCCCCCCCTGTATCTGTGTGTGGGTGAGGTGTACCCATACCTGCCCACGACCAACCCTTTTGTTAGTCATCCTTTTCCTCCTGCTGGATATCCTTTCTTCTCTCCCTCACGAGCAACCCCTGTACTTCATTCTAGTGACAGGGCCGTGGTGTCGTATCTCCTCTTGTGGTGTGACCTGGATCTGCATTAGAACTTGTGTTTAAATGGTGGCCTCTCGGATTCTGCTTGGATCCTACGTGCCTTTCAATTATTGTCTGCGCCTCCATCCTCGATGTGGTTGTTCGTACTTCGGCTACCGTCACAGTCGTTTGCCGCTAGTTGGATGCAATCAATTCAGAACTGACTGCTCGGGATGTTACGCCATGTTGTGTCCAGTTCTGTTTACCCCTTCATTAGCGATTCTGTCCGCTAGTCCATTAGCTGACCTCCGTACCCATCGCAACTCTATTGCGATCCCTGTCTGCAAGTGCTCCTGAATTTTTTGCAGGGAATGAGCCAAGCGCCAGTGCCTCTGGATTTTGCCCACTCTGGTACCGTTTTGGAGTTTCCTTACTGTGTTGATTACCAGCTTGGAATCTCCTTCCACTATGGTGTTGGTTATCGCTTCCCGACATAGAATCTCGAGGTCGGTCTCCAAGGCTCCGAATTCCACGGCATTGTTGGTTGAATTCCCCAGACTCCCAGTATATAGCTGGATGATATTTCCTTGACTGTCCCTGATTACTCCTCCCAATCCTGTTCGTCCTGGGTTTCCTTTCGACGCCCCATCGAAATTCAGCTTGAGGTAGCCCTTTGGTGGCGGTTTCCAGTTGCGCTCACCTACTTGGAGTTGCACTGGCTGTCTTACCTGATTGTGGTTGCATTCATCCTTCAGTTGAAAGGCCTCTAGAATTCAGAGGTCCTGGGCTATGAGTTGCGCTCTTCTTGGTTGGCAGTTGCGGCTCTGTACCGTTTCTCTCGTCATGGAGATAATTTTTTCCTTGATCTTTCCTGCCGTCCAGCTTTGGTTCCTGAAGATGCGCCGGTTCCTTTCCTTCTAGATTCCACATATGATCATTCCGGGGATGAGGGTCCAACAGAGATTCACCTCTTCATTTTCGCTGTAGTTCTCTTTCTAGGTGTTGATAGTTGCGGATATATTACCTCTGATCCGGTTTGATTGTCGGAAGATGCCTGCCGCCCAGTCCTAGACTTCTGCTGTGAAGGTACATTCGTCCAGTAGATGGTTTGTTGTTTCCTCTTTTTCTTCACATAGGTGACATCTGGAAGGTCCTATGAAACCTCGCTTCCTGAGGTTTTCCCAAGTTAAGATTCGATTGTGGAGAATTAACCACTGGAAGATTTTTATTTTCAACCAATGGGGGTTGTTCTAGAGCTTATCCCATTGCTGCGTCAGGTCTTCTTGGTCTTGGTTCGCTATATAGTGGCGGACTTCTTTGAGGTTGAATTCCCCGTCGTCTTTGTGCCCCCATCTCAGCTGGTCCATTCCGTCTGCAACTGCAATTTTTCGTTTCCCCAATTACTCCTCCACCTCTTTTACTGTTGCTGTGGTTTGGTCTCTGTTCTGTGGGGTGAGTGTGTTCCAGATTCTCCATTTGTTGCAATCTGTTTCTTGTTTCCAGTAGTGGTAGACTCTGGTTTTGCCTTGCGCAAGCATCTCCTGTTGGAGTTCCTCCAGGCTCGGTTCTTCCAATCTAGGTTCCTGTTGCCAGGCATCCTCCTAGAATTTGGCGGTTCTGCCATTTCTTACTTCCCAAAAGCTGTGTGTCTGGATCCAGGCCTTGTTGTGCCAGGCTAGGTTCCAAATTGCGGACCCTTCCCTGGTGCCTCTGAAGCGGATTTTGTCCTGGTCGCATATATCCGGGGCATACTTTGCCTTCCACAGGTTTACCCATGGCATCGTAGTTTCTTTGACCCAGCACCAACAGAGTTTTGCCCCATAGGCGTCATTGGTCACTTGCGTGTCATGTAACCCCAGGCCTACATTATTTTTTGGCTTACAAACCTTCTCCCAAGCTACTAGTGCCCATTTTTTCTTTGTTTCCGCTCCTTGCCACAGGAAATCTCTTTGTATTGTTCTTATTTTTTGTATTATCCCCTTGGGGGTTGGGAAGATAGACATCATAAAGGTTGGAATAGCTTGCAGCACCGACTTGGTTAAGGTAAGTCTTCCGGCTAGGTTGAGGTATCTGTACGTCCAATTTTTTACCCGATCTTGTAGTTTGTTGATTACTCCTACCCAAGTGGACATTTTGTAAGCTTTATCTGTTAGGGGGATGCCCAAGTATTGGTTGGGAGCGCTTTGTGCTCAAAGCCCAATATGTTGGCCAGATTTCTCTGGATTGCGGGGTTGTTATTAAAGAAAAAGATCATAGATTTAGACTGGTTTATCTCTGCTTTCGAAGCTTCCCCAAACTCATCTAGGATTCGTTTGTAGGCTTTCGCTTCCTTGACCGTGGGTATGCCATGAAGTAGGGTGTCATCCACGAATTGTTGGTGTGTGGAGGTAGGACAATTCGCATAGGGTTTGATCCCTGTTATTTCCCCTGTTGCGGTTGTGCTTTTTATGCTTCGACTGAGACCTTCCATCATTAAAATGAAGAGGAAGGGAGATAGCAGGTCTCCTTGTCTGATGCCTCTAGTGGGCTAGAACGGTTTGGTAGGGGCTCCATTTACTAGGAGCGAGTAGCTCGTTGTGGATACCAGGCTGACTATCCAATTGATCCAGTGTTGGGTGAAACCAAAAGCTTCGAGGGTCTTGACCATATAGTGCCAGCTAATTTTGTCATAAACTTTTCCTAGGTCCAGTTGTATCAACATTCCCCCTCTTTTCTGAAGCTTTAGGGTGTGGATAAGTTCGTGGGCATGGATGATATTGTCCATGATTTGTCTCCCTTCCATGAAACCTGCCTGTTCTTGTGACACCAGTGTGGGTAGGAGGGGTTTCAGTTTATTTTCTATGACTTTGGAGATTAACTTATACACCACATTGCACGGCGCTATAGGTCGGTAACAGTCAGGGGTTTTGGCTTCATTTTCTTTTGGGATAAGTGTAATCATTGTAGCATTTAGCGCCTTGAGAATGGAGGCTGACCTTCTAGAGTCTTCTACTACCCTATACACATCATGTCTGACAACTTCCCAGCAGGTTTGAAGAATTCCACTGTGAAGCCGTCTGGGCTTGGGGCTTTTTCGTTGGGCATTTCCTGGAGTGCTTGGTTGATTTCCTCCTCCGCAATGGGCTTGTTCAGGTTGTTATTTTGTTCTTCAGTGACCAGGCGTGGGATATGCTGTACTATCCTCTGTATGGCCACCGTTCTGTCTTGGTTGGGTTCCTGGGCTATCCCATGGAAGTGGTTTCGATGTCCTTATGTGACTCTCTCTCTATTCCATTCTGGTCCCTGATCTTCAGGATTTTGTTATGGGCTCTTCTGGCCATGGTTGTTCTATGGAAAAACTTGGTGTTCCGTTCTCCTTCCTTTAGCCATCTGATTCGGGACTTTTGTCGCCAAAGAGTTTCTTCTTGCTCGCATCGCTTTTCCCATTCCCGTCTCATCTGGATCTCTTCCTTTTTCCAATCCTCCGTGTAGCCCTCCAAGATGCATGTTTCCTGGAGTTTTTTCATTTTTTCTTCAATATGGTTCTTTTCTTGGTTGATATTCCCAAAAGTGTCCTTGTTCCACTCCTTGAGCTTATATTTGATGTGTTTTAGTTTTTTATGGAGTTTGAACATCCTTGTCCCTTGCTCTGGTTGCTCCTCACGCCACCACTGTTTGATTCGTTCCTGGAAAGTCGGGTGTTCAATCTAGAATTTCTCAAATCTGAAAGGCCTATTCTTTGGTGTGGTCTGGAAGCCTGCTTCCAGTTGTACAGGCCAGTGATTAGATCCCCCCCAGGGGAGGATATTGCAATCTAAGGTCAGCCCCTGCATTATGATTGACTCTGACACCAGGAATCTGTCAAGTCTTGTTGCTACATGATGCTGGTTCATCCGTTATTAGTTTTCCAGGTGAATTGGCCGTTATTAGTTTTCAAATCTACCAACTCCGTTGTGTCGATAAAATTTGAGAATTCCTCCGCATCTCTATCCAATCGTCTTATACCTCCTTTTTTCTCCGCAAGTGACGTGATGATGTTGAAGTCCCCTGCTAGGATCCATTGGAGGTTGTTGGATCGGTTTCTAAGCTCTCCTAGGTCTTTGATCATTCCTTTCCTTTCTTCTAACGCCCGAGGCCCATACACATTAGTGCATAAAAGCACCTCTGTGTTCCCAATGATTTGCATGCGGACCGTAAGGGTGTGCTTGGTCGCTTCAGTTGCTATTAGGCTGAGTACTTGTGGGTTCCATAGGGTGAGGATACCCCCTGCCATTTGGTGGCCTCCAATAGCCACCAGTTTGTACTTGCGCCAATGTTGTTGATTGATTGTTTCCATTCTGTCAATGTTACACTTTGTTTCTTGAATCAAACAGAGATCCGGTTGTTCCTGTTTTAGTCTATTTCTAAGGATTCGTTGCTTTCTTGGGTTGTTTAGGCCTCTCATATTCCAGGTTATGATCTTCATTTAAACATGCGGGGGGGAGTTGGGGAAGAGTTTCTTGATCTTAGCCGAGTTTATCAGTAGCGCTCCGAGCTCCTGCAGGGCTACACTGTTTGATTTTCTGCCTTTTTTGCTCCGCGTCTGCTTGGGTGATAGCTGTGGTTGTCCCTCGCCGGCTTTAACTCCTAGGTGTCCAATCTCCCCGTGTGTATGCTTTTGGCCTCGAACTTTGGCTTCCTCCCTTAGGAGGAACAGGTACTGGATGCGATCAAGTTGCTCTGGTGGTACATTGTCTACTCCCTGTTTTTTCCATTGCTCCAGTATGTTCGTGAGATCTATCCCTTCCCTTTCCACAAGGTCTTTGAGTTCAGGATTTTCTGTGCCCACTTCGCTTGGGGTCATTTCTGCATCTCCATCTGCTTCTTGCATGGGGGTGTTGTCGTCTCTGATTCCTCCCTCCATCGGGGTTGCACAACTTCCTTGTTCCTTTTGATTACTTGGCCGGTCGGTGGGCTCATTTGTCATTTGTTCTTTGGCTTCCTGAGCTTTTGCCGTATCCTGATCGTCTTTTGCCTCTTTATTGGTTCTGTCCTGTCCTTCCATTTTGTTCCGGTTCTCTGGGTTATTCTCTGCTGAGGCTTTGGTTTGCTTCTTGTTGGCTCTACTTCTGGGGTTTGGTTTTACAAACCCTTTCTCATCCTGCTGTGGTTTGGGGTTTTCCGCTTCCTGCTTTTTATTAAGAGGGCATTCCCTGAATAGGTGACCATGTTCATGGCATCTTCTGCATCTGAACAGGATCTGTTCGTAGTCGATGTTTTGGATCCATTCCTCATCCCTGAATTCGAGGTTGATGGCTTCTGGGAGTGGTCCCGACACATCCATCTCTATACATATTCTTGCGTAAGATGTATATCTCCCTCGCAGGGTGGCTTCGACGGTCTTTATATATTTCCCCAGTTTTTTCCCGATTGCTTCGAACGTTGAGGGCAACCAGTAATCTGAAGGTAGGGAGTAAAATCTTAGCCAGACTGACACCTTTTTGAAGGTCTCTTTTTCGGGGGAGAAATTTTCCTTCCATGGCTGCATGTACAGTCCTATGGATGCATGGAAGTATGGCCCTCCTTCAAAGATTCTATCCCTATCCTCCAGGTTTATGAAGACTACTGTGAAGAAGCCTTTCGAGCCTAGATGGAGCTCCACTTCCCCATTTGGCTTCCAGTGGTATTTAATCCAGTTGCGCAGTGTTCTTTCAGTGGGCCACAAGCCCATAAATTTGCAGATTAGCGCATGCGCCTTCATCTGATCCCTGTATAGTTGCGTCTGCAGATCCTCTAGTACCACCTTGGGGATCATTGCTGTTTTGAGTTTGCATAGGTTGTGCCCTTCTGCCGGGTTGGTCTTCGCTGTGTCTTGCGTCTCGCTCTGGGTTTCCTTGGCTTCCTCTTCCATGGTCTCCTTCTTGCCCTGGTTCCTTTCCCGACCTTTTTTTGGGTCTGAACTCGAGGTGCCTGTCAATGGTGCCTTGAAAAATACGCCCCTTGGCCCTTTCCCTCTGTCAACCACTACCTGTTTGTATGAGGGGGTACCCTAACCCCTCCCCTTTGGTGCTCATGCCGTACTCTGCTATGGCCGCGACTGTCAGAACCCTAGCTTGCTGTTGCGCGTTCTCCTAGCATAGAACCGTGCCTTGTTCATCATTCTTTAAGATACACTAGTATTCTTCTATTATGGCATCTTGCCATACCTGTTTCTTTGGTTGTTTCTTTCAATGAAGTGGCTCATGACTAAAGGATAGCTTGAAAAACTCTTTTTCTTTCTCAAGGTGTCCCCTGAGGGACTTGTATGTTTCTATGTCTTCTAGCAGAGTTTTGTCGACCCTGGGCATGCCTTTTATGCCCCATTGTAATATCTCTGGTCATATCAACTGGAGTAGCTGAATTTGCTGGAATATTGTTTGTCTTCCTCTGGACAGCTGAGGATATTAACTCTTTCTTCCTTTTATTTTGTTTTTGGCTCCCTCTGAGTCAAGTAACTCTCTCTGAAGTCTGAGGGAAGAGAATCTTCCTTTATTGCTTTGTTAGATCTTTTTATGTCCTTTTGTCGAGCATAATAATTAATCAAATAAGGTTTGGACTCCCATACCAGGGATAATGGTCCAAGTCTTTGAGGGCTCCCATACTAGGGATAATACCCTTAATTTATTAAGAATGCAATCAATTATAAAATTAGAGATCAATTGATTTACCTGGGTTTGTAGTCATGTTTAATTTAGAGGAAGTACTTCTCCTCTCTCTTATCTTCATTCTTTTGAGGTGGATTTGGATCAATGTCAGCGGTAGAAGTATATTGTCTTCCCTTCTTCTTGGTTGGACAATTTCTTGCATAGTGCCCATATTTGTCACATTTGAAGCACTGAATTTTTGAAACATCTCTTCTCTGATTATAACCTGGGTTTGATGAAGACTTTTCATCTTTGAATGTTTGTTTGAAGTTTCTTTTGAATCTTCCTCCTTTCTTTGTATGAAGTGCAAGAGCACGATTTTCTTCTGGGGAGTCTTCCACTCCCCTATTTCTAAGTCTAAGTTCTTCTTGAGTACAATCTGTCTATAGACGATCAAAGGTTGGTAGACTTTCTCTTCCACTGATACTTTGAAGAAAAGGCTCCCAATGTTTTGGAAGGTTGTTGAGAGTGGATAAGACAAGTTCTGTATCGGACATGATTTCTCCAATGGCTTCCAGCTGTTCTTTAATCTCTGATATCTTCATAAAAAAGATAGCAACTGTGTCACCTTTCGTCATCTTGGTACTTTGAAGTTGGCTTTTCAAGGTAAGAGCTCTGAGGGTGTTGTCACTTTCAAACATTTCTTTTAATGCTTCATACATTTCATAAGCTGTCTTTAGGTTGACAGTACGAGGTAAGAGATGATCTCTTACTGAGTAGATGATTAATTTTCTTGCTTTGACATCTTCTTCCTTTCTTATCTTCTTCTCTTCATCGGTAGCTGTGGCTGGTAAAGTTTTGGTTACCACATCCAAAAGATCATCTTCTTCAAGGGTGACCCGAAGCCTTGATTTCCATGAGTTGAAGTTGCTTGCTCCATCAAGCCTATCTTCTACTAAGGTTCTGTTCTTCATTTGTTCAGATTCTTCAAACTTTCGTCAACTGGATTTGGAAAACCTAATGATTAGGTTGGATTAGTAACCTTGGATTTTGTTGGGCTTATGACTGCCAACGATCAACTTTGAGAGTGTCACAGGAATGTTTGTTGAGTTGAAAATGTTTCTTCAAGAAGTTGCAGAAATCCTAAGATTAGGATTCTGCAGAAAATCTCGACACCCTAGAAACCCTACGGCTAAAATTTCAAAATCCTCGGAATTTTATTTTTAAGATCTTTGGAGATGCGCTGAGGAGGTCCGTACAACTTGGTCCAAGTTTTAGTTCCAATGTCCACTTATAAAGGGGTGAAGGGGCTGATCAAATGAGGGCCTACAGATTTCTGCAGAAACCCTAGAGGCCGTACGAAAGTGCAGAAAGAGGACGATTTAGCCTTTTGAATGCTTGTGCAGGGGTTCTTCAAGACCTATGCTCTGATACCATGTTGATTTTTCAATAAGCAAGGTTAAGTATGGATTTCATTCCATTTTTAGCATTTAGCTTAACCATAACCAATAATGTTGCAGCATCCAAGATCACAAGAAGAAACACCATGCACAAGAACGCAAGAAGTATTTTGGGAAACCCTTCTCAACAAGGGAAGAAAACCCAACCAAAATCCTTTGCTATATTCTTTAAGAGAAAGACCTTCACCACCAAGAAAACCTAGCACACAAGAGGGTGCTTGCAAACCCTAGAAGACTAGTGCCCAAGAGGGGTGCGCACTTTTCCCAAGAAGGTGTACTTGCCGAAATTTCCAAACTCACACAAAAGATATTGTTCCTCAATAGGGAATTTACCGTTACTTATATTAGACTTGACCTGTCAACAAAAGTGTCTATTGGCACAACAGGGTCGACCTCTCTATCTCATAATATAATTAATATTAACCAGATTAATTATCTTTTACATTAATTTATCAATCACATTAAGGTGGGGCCGACCTGTACCCTTTACATTACAATTAGGGTTAAAGGCAAGTCTGACTCTTGAACAATATAGCAATGGATCTTATACACCCACTAGTGCTCATCCATAAGGATGTCCATATCTCTGGCTCAATGCATTACACAAAAGAATCACTTCTTCACTAGTGCTCAACCACTAGGATCACATTCACCTGTGCTCGTCCACAGGCACGTCCACTCAACAGATCTTCTTTCCCACTGCATTACACAGGAGAGTCATCTAGAGTTTCTCATTAACTTTCTGCTCAGAGGAAGCTAATACATCATCTTCATTTCTGTTCTCATGACGATGCACCCAACACTTTGGGATTTCACACGTTCACCTTATGCTCAGCCACATGCACGTCCAACTCTGCAGATCTCCTTTCTCACTACATTACACAGTAGAATCATCTGGAGTTCTTCTCAACTCTCTGTAAGGAGGCCATCTCTACGTTCTAGCTCTGTCTCAGATAGGAACCACACACCCCTTTTAGGGTCTCTCTCTCAGGTTTGTGTCCTGGAGAATGTCTCACATACAGTGTTACAAGAACCGAATCGAAACCATTAAAACCGGTTTTGAGCCCCCATCAGTCTGAACCGACCTATCAAACCACCCCTGACCGGTTTCGTACGGAACCTGTTTTTTTGTCTGAACCGGCCGGTTCTGTGAAGATGACATGCAGCCAGAAAAGGTAGGGGGAATTTAGATTTTTTTTAAAATTTAGGGTTGGGATTCACACTTTTTTTTAAATTTAGGGTTGTTTTAAAAAAAATTGCAAATTTGTGTATAATGGTTTGGATTCACATGGATGCACATGAATATGTATTTGTTTTTCAAAATTTGAATTTTTTATGTATTTTTAGTGACCGGTTTTTTCCCGGTTTTGGATCGGTTCCGGTTTTTGGGGTCGACCGGTTCTGGTAACTTTGCTCACATAGCTGCAATTATCAACAATTGATTGTGTGGAGAAGGACTTTCATCCAAGTGTGTAGGGGCAGGGTCCGAGGAAAGGAGCAAGTGACAATAAAGGAAGTAGCGGCCAACAAGATTGAAGGATAGATCTTGAGGTGTGATAGGCTATTCTTGCTGTTTTGTATTATTCCTCAGGTGGGCCATTATCCTAGGATGGGAGCCCAACTTTTATATTCATAAAATCATCATGGTACTGGTTTTCCCTTAGGGGTTTTTTCAGGGGTGTTTACCTGGAAATTACGTGTGCAAATGTGTTTGGTTTCCTATTTTCCTTCTGCAGATTTATTTTTGTAAATTGTTAAAACTCAGTCTTGTTTTTTATTCAGTAAATCTGCTTAATAAGTTTATTACAACAAGGCATTTGCTAGGAAATAAATTGCCAGGTGCTAGGCATGAAATTTAACAAAAATCACAATGGAACCCCTTGAGTCTTGGAACAAGCAGTGGAACCTCCCCTAAATCTTGTAGTAAATGGGGCAGCTAAAAACAAAGTGCTCTTGAAACTAGATTTGCTGGAGATGGAAAATCCTCTGAGATTGTGGGATGTGGTGGTCCATCTTGATCCATAGATGGTGGGAACAAATCCACAATTGGTTGAGGGGGATCCCGAGACCATTAAAGACATTGAAAGATCACGGGAAGTAAAAAAATTAATTGCCATACCAACTACTAAATGGTTGTAGCTTGGTATCCACTGTGAAGGCCTCAACGATAAATTTACAATTACCAAACAATAAATGTTGTTGCTAAAGGAGATGCTGAAGTATTCAAATTTCAAACAGTGTTGAAGATAATGTTTCATACAATAAACAAGAACGTTTCAATGTGATATCAATCGTTGTTGCATGGTCTTCCATTATTGATATGTAAAGCGCTATGGATATTTCATAAGACAACTCGTCACAATAGCTTTGAACATGTTATTGCAATTGCAACACGATTATATTTTACTATGCATTGTTTACTAATTATTAAGATGTAATATTAGAAGCATACCACTTAAAATATTGAAATGAAGAAGAGAAGAAGAATTTAATCAAGAAAGCAAATGACACAAGCAATCACACAGTACACTGAGATTTTACCTTGGAAATCCTTAACCGGGAAAACCGACATTCCTTTGAGCGTTCTGCTCTCTTGTTGTCTTATTCATTCAGAATAAAAGATTACATGTGCAACCTTGGTCCACACCTAAGACACAATCGACATCATACCTTCTTGCACATGCAAGAACAACACTGTAGTCAATTCCGCTTACATATGCATGACCAACAACCTACGCTTACACATGCATTAACCTGCAAAAGTGCATTCTATGATCACCTACAACAACATCCTTTACGACCTTACAACACACTTCTTTATAGGCTTTACAATAGGCAAACCATAAAGATTGGCGCCCAAAAAAGGTTACAGATCCATGCATATCATTGGCTACAAATCTTGCAAATCCCTGGATTATGTTACAGTCGACCCCAAGTTGGCTTTACCAGTGGACTACCAGTCGGCCTCCATTAAGTCTCTAGTCGGTCATCTCACGCCTGCACTTCGACCTTTTGTCGGTTGACTTGCTGTCGATATCTTCGACTTCGACTTTACTCGGTCGACTTCCTTGACCTTTGACCTATTGTGGATCTACCTCGACTTCAACCGTCAATGTCGATTCACCTCAACTAGACTTTCATTGCAAAGAATATAACAACCCAACAAGGGAAACCTACGAGGGTGAAAACTTCAACAAGAAATAAGCGTTGTGCCTTTCTCTTTTGTTTCTTAGATTTACAATGCAAGATGCAAATAAAGATTGGCTCACTATGGAGCAAGTGGACATTGTGGCCTATGATAGGTTGCTACAAGGTGCTTTTTTTCCTATGCTTTGGTTTGATATCTCGCTCCTTTGCATTGTGTAACTATGGAACAAAAGATCGTTACAATAGGAATGGGACCCCTTCCTCCCTTGTGTCTTAGTTTTTAACATGTCTTTGTTGAATTTTAAGCAGCTGCATGAGGCATTCTCTGTGAGGATGGCAAAGACCCTAGCTGAGATCTAGGGCCCCCAGTGCACTCCTGAGGTTCTTGGTCTGGGACCAAATAGTTAGAGCCATGGAAAAGACCCTTGTTAGGCCCCCCAGTAGATGATTGGGGTTCTTGGTCTGAGACCAAGCAGTGAAGACCCTTGTGAGGGCCCCCAGTAGATAACTGGGGTTCTTGGTCTGGGACCAAGCAGTTAAAGTCCCTAGATATGTCTAGGGCCCCTGGACATGTTCCAAGGTACCCATGTCTGGGGCATGGGTTGATCCTTGGTCTTGTACCTTGGTGGATAAAACCCCAGATATATTCTGGGGCAACCTGGTCCTTGATCAGGCAATTGTTGGTGTATGATCCTCTTTGAAGGCAGGCATGACCACATGAGGGATGTATCCCATATGCAGTGATGATAAAGTTAAAAAGGTCACCTTGAGAATTATGGACAAACATTGCCACCAAGTAACCCCACCTAAACCTCCACACCCTTGGTTTTTGAGCATGAGTTT
>CBVK0100240355.1:0-13551 GCA_900067695.1 Picea abies | reverse complement strand
GACAGTTCTTAATCTTCCTTTTCTTCTTCTTCTTATCCACCTAGTTACTAGCTGCAAAGATTTCACTGGGCGAAGAGGAAGAATGGGAAGAAGACCCTACGGGTGAAGAAGGCAGAGGATCGACATAAGGTTGATGGTCGTGGGGTGGATTACTTGCATACAAAGCACTAGGATCATTTACATTCACCGGAGTGTAAAACAAGCAAACTAGTAACCCAATAGTGAGTCCAGGAAGAGTCAAAGTAGCGATATAAGGAGGACCAACGTGTCTCATAGAAGGAGAAACAAATGATATCTTGGGAAAAGGGGTTCCTTCATTGGTATTTCCAGGAACTGATGCCATAGACACAAACTCAACCATAAGGCATTCTAGGTAAAACAAGAAGCACACTCTAAAAAATATAGAAAGAAAACCAAACAAACAAACCTTTTCACAGTGAATGCGCTAGTTGGTGATGAAATCCAACATCGCAACATCAATATGAAAAAAGGGGTTGAGATAGAGCAGGTGGATCAATTATGTTGGCAACCTACTTAACTGACTTACACCTTCATGCAAGTTCCTTCACAGATTCAATATTCATGAAGCACCGAGACCTAATGAAACCAGTGACACTTCAAGAAGAACCCCCAGTATACAATCTTTCCGCTATGTTTGGTTAAGCTTTGGAGGGGTAATATCCGCTACTCTCCCACATGCGACCTCATGTTTAACCCATGTGTGAGAGGGGGGTCCCAACTACGCATATATGAAAAATTGGATTTTTCTCTCCCTATCACAAGATTCTGTGTTTGTTTATGGATTTGAAAAGTAATCCTCAACACCTATTCCAAAGCCCTACACTTAAGCTAATGTAGGTTTGCATACGCCTAGAAAGAAAAATTTCTAGATAGATTTTAATTAAAACTTTGATTTTAGGCTATTATTTACTCAAGGGTATGGAAGTGAAACTGATGATATTCTTGACTTCGACTCCAAAAGAGTGCAACATAATGAGATGCAAAGATTTTTGTTCGATGAAATCTATATATGGAAAGGAGAAGAGTCTTTTTCCATTCCCAAATGCATAAACCCAATGCACTTTACTAGATGCAAATTAAAAACATGTACCACCCAAAAATTTGAATGCAATCGATTTTTTTTCTTCATTTGATTATAAATGCAATGAACCTAAATCAAATGCAAATTCTTTCTACTTCCTTAATTTCAATGAAAGAATACAATACAGATACAAAGGAATATGAAGTAAAAATATCAAAGAAGAAATGAACTCAAAACTGACAATAAATGAGAGAGACTAAGTGTGAAATAACTCGCTCAATCAAGAACTCAAAAAGTTGACAAAAAGCACAATGTAATAATGACTCCAACAATAATGCAAACAATGAAAAAGAGAAAGAGGGAATCACTCAACAATCCTTAAAGATGAGCAACAAGAAACAAGTATTCAAGCTAGGTTGTGGAAAGAAAAATAATATCAATCATTCAAAAGAGAAAGATGTGCTAAAAAATATTGAACATAAACTCAATACCAATCAAACCTTTGCAGACACTTCCAATCAATTAGATAATTGGAAATATCACGAGACAAAGACCAAACTAGTCAAAAGCAAGGTGAGTCAATATCACAACGTAGAAGAGGTTTGAAAGCTCAAAAAAGAAAAAAATGAGTGATAAGTATCAAATCCTTAAGAAAACAAAGTCAAAGACAATCATGAGTCACTAGGCAAAAAACCTCTCAAAATAAGACTGAGAAAAAGCAGGCAGAAAGAGGCAAAAAATCCTGAAAAGGGATATTAGCGCCCCTGTTTTCAAGGAGACATAGTGTCAGTCAAGAAAATGGAGACCTGTAGGAGGCTCTAGGGGAGTGCCGATCAACTAATGGCACCCCTGTATGCACTACAAGGGATCACCAATCAGGGTAATGGCGCCCTGGTGTGAACTACAGAGAAGTGCCACTTTCTGAAATTTAAAAAAAAAATGGTTTCTAACAAGCTCAGATTCAATAGATACCGAGTCAATGGCTCTGTAAACTCTTCAATGAGGAAGAGGGAAGGGGAAATAGATCAGAAAGAAGCATGGGGAAATAGATCAGAAAGAAGCATCAACCAAGATCTAATGATATGCAAAGAATTTATACGATCCAAGGAAAGTCTAGTCAAAGTCGACGGAGTCGTCATTTTTCTGTTAAAGAATATTCCCCCTGCAGACAGGTGAAACTTCCCTTGGATTGCTAGACCCCTATACCAAGACATAAAGAGTACAAGTGGACACTGACATCCCTTTAAAATCATCTACAACACTAAATTTGAGAAAGAGAGAAAGGATATGATGTACCTTTTTCGATGTTTGTCCTCGCTGCTTCTAATCCATGGAGCTTGATCCTCAAATCCCCTTGTGCAAACTGATATCTACTATATAAAACAAAGAGAAACAACTATCTCCAACTCTATTTGATTACGTAAAACAAGTTCATCTACAAATATTAAAGCAACAATAAACAAGCATATGCGAGAATGCACAAGATTGAAGGAAATAATCCAAGTATATATTCAATGAGAACCAAAAAGAGAATACTTACAGACCATGATTGATGCTGCAAAAGCCTCTCCAAGCTCTCCTCATCTGACCCTTGCACAAATGAGTCAATATAAAAATGATGATACTTTTCTGATTCTTCCCCCACTAGATCAAAAGTTTGTTATGCTCAGATCTAGATTCCCCTTTCTCCTTGGAAAAACCTTCAATATATAGGCTTGAGAGGCACAACCACCATGATAAAATGAAGGATATGATTGCGTATATGGCTCCTTAATTTGATATTAGATCCTAAGATGAATCCATAGAATAGGGGACAAACATAACTAATCTAATACTAAGAGATCAAGTCCTTAGGAAGAGGTGGAGGATCCAAAATTCCTCTCTAACAAGCTATCCCTCCCTCAGAGTGAGAGAAAAATCACCATGACACTCCCTTAACAAGGCAGGGGGAACATCGATTCTCCCTAAACATGGCTAGGGGGCGCCACCCTTCTAAATTTCTCAAAATTGGTCAAATTTTCCAAGAAAAAGATGTGTTTATGTTGTCAAATGATGGGGCTTCTTCTTCCAACATGATTTAGGGATTGTGACAACTGTTATTATGGTGTCAAGGTGTTGTTACACTCAAAACCTGGTAAGGTGCATACAACACTTGCGACAATGCATAATAAGGAGCATATGTAGAATTGCGACACTTAGGGTGTAGAACTCAAGTGTGACATTTTGATGTGTAACAAAAAGAGCAACAAAAATTGGTTACAAAGATGCTAGGTTATGAATTTGAAACTGTATAACAAAAAAGGAAGCCACACGTGGTGGAGGATACACTTTCAAGAAAACGAGAAAGACACTAAAGCATTACTTTGTGTTTTTTCTATTCTACAAACTGTTTGGGTGGAAGAAGCAAGGATATATTAATGGTAGCAAGAGAAGAAGGCATGGAACCTCATTTGACAACTGCAACATGACCCTAGTGCATCAGATAAATTTGTGTGGAAGAGATTCACTTTGGAATAAGGATCACTTACATCTATGTAATAATTCCCAATTCAAACAAAAGGACCTTTTGGAGCTACACACTTATCTTATAAGGAGACAATTAGGATTTTTGAAAACTTACCATAGGATCAAGAAGGATTGTTTTTGGGAAGGGCATAAAAATTAATGTTCAAAATTTTGTGGCATAATGTTTGGTTTGTTAATAGAGAAAAGTAGAGACAACTAAGACCCTGAATCTATTAGAACCATTATCCATACCAAGTTATCATTGGGAGGAGTCTCAATGGATTTTATCACAAGTTTACCAAATTTAGAAGGGAAGAATGCCATTGAGGTGGTGGTGGATAGACTAAAAAAGTATGCCCACATTTGTTCACTTTCACACTCTTTTAAAGCAAGTACAATAGCCACATAATTTACATAAATGGTTTAGAAACTACATGGAAACCCAAGGATTATTGTGGGTGATAGAGATCCAATTTTCATCGGTAATTTCTGAACTGCCTTGTTTTCTTGTGGGGATACTCAACTAGTTGACATCTCCTCTTACCATCCCCAAACTTATGGGAAAATTGAGTCTGTGAATAAATGTTTAGAAGGTTATGTCCATTATTTTTCAAAACATAAACAATCATAATGGGTCAAATGGTCACCTTTAGCATAATGGTGGTATAACACTTCCATCCATACACCATCCAAAATGTCACTATTTATGGCACTCTATGAGTATCATCTTCCATCCATCACATCGACCTTGAGAGGGAAAACTGAGTTTCAAGTAGTGGAGGATCACATCAAGCACCAAAAAGAGGTTCTCCAACTATTGAAAGACAACTTGGTGATAACACAAAAAATAATAAAACAACAAACATATCAATGTCTCAGTGAAAGGAATTTTGAAGATGGGGATTAGGTATTTCTAAGCCTGCAAATGTGCAAACATGTGTCCCTCAAGAAACAAAAGAAGAACAATAAATCAACACCCAAGTAATGTGGTTCATCTTCACATGTACGTCCAGTCTTCTAGGTTTCTTGTTCAAAGAAGGTAATCAGTGGAAAAATACCGGTTTAGACTAATTTTCCAGAGCTTGACAAAGAGGCAAAATCATACTAGAATCTGAAATAATTCTTGAAACATGAATCAAGAAACTATAGAACCAAGCAATTATTGTTTACCTCATCAGATGGAAGAACTTGCCAGTAGAAGATGTCACTTGGGAAGATGATTTTTTCATACAAAAGAATCCTCATATAATCAAGTGTTGAGGGGAGAACATACCAAGTGAAGGAAAACAAATACTAATTGAACACAAAAAACAACCTTCAAAAGCTTGTTCTCTAGAAAAAATTTCTTGGAAGAGGTAGAGTTCCATCGAGTTTTCTCATAACCTTTGTAAAGGTGTAGCTCCTAAGTTGAATTCCATTTTTTTTTGGATTCCACCTCCTTAAACTCTCGAATTATGAATCTCATGAATTAAATTACTAGACAACAATCCACATGCATGTCTCATAACCTCATGAATGGACAATGATCCATATACATGTCTCAAAACCCTAATGAGGGATAATTATTGAGATCAACAAACTCCTAAACTATTTGGGAAATAATCCATGTTGAGCTATATCTAAACTACAACCCTTCCCATATTCAAAGTGCGAGATTCTTAAAATGTGTAGAATTCCCTTTCTTTATCAAGATCATCATCATTATCAACATCTGTTGGATCTTCAACAATGCTTGCATTAGCTACATGTAGTGTTGATAGGGATTTTAGTACTTAGTCCTAGCATAATGAACATATGCATATCACATTATTGTTAGTAGGATATTATTATTGTGAATTTGTGTGACAAATCCTTTTGGTTTGTTAGTCTCATGGAGTAGTTGTGAGCTTTTCTCCAACTATATCTATTATTGTGATTTGTTGCTAGTTTTTAGGATCTAGTGAGTATTTATGATCTAGGTGGATATGAGTGGCCACCCACCTCTTCCACTAACTCATCACAATTCTCCATCTTGATTGTTTTTGCTATGATTTTCAGGTCCTAAACTTTTGGGGCCATTTTGAGGCCCTAAACGACGTTTTTTGGCCGTTCAGGAGTCTAAGAATGCCTTGGCATTCCCAATCCCTGCCAATAATCACAATTCTCGATTAGATATTTCCAACATGATACTAAACACCCAAAACAAAGATTGTATGCAAAAATTTCACCTCAATAAGTTGACGCATCAATTAACTACCTCGAGGCCTGCAAACCTTTTGGTGCTTCACCTCAAAGGGTTAGGGTTTTGGACCTTCAGGGTTCTTTCTCTATATTAAAGGCCATTCAAAACTTTTGGTGCTTCACCTCAAAGGGTTAGGGTTTTGGACCTTCAGGGTTCTTTCTCTATATTAAAGGCCATTTTTGTGGCCCATTGTATTATCATTTTGTGAATGACCATAATCGACATCTCTTTCTCTTTAGAGATAAGCTACCACCACAATAACTAGTTTGTGTTCTAGAATATTCTACTATTTTATTCATAGTTGGGCTTCACTATATTGTTGCACTCTTTGATATATTTTTGAGTGTATTTCATCTCATTCTCAAGATAATCTAGATCAGTGGTATCTGAGCAATATACACCTTGTTATTTCTCGGTGCATGTCCCCGACGAGGTCATGGTATACAGAGTTGGTTCTCGAGATAGTTTCACTTGGGGATGACCGCTCTGACCGACCCAAGCAACCTCCCATGGTGGAAGAAAAGAGATGAAAAACAAGGAGATCATTTCAATATGTTTCTCAAGGAATCCCTCACATGAAAACGAAAGGAGATGATGGGTAACTTTGCCCAAATCATTCGAGGATTGTTAGTGATAGACAACGCACCTTTAAAAAGCAACCATTTCATAGGTGAGACACCCTTCAAGGTACAAGTTAACTTTGATATCCATTTATTTGAAGTCTAGATATATGTAGGTTCTTTGGAGAAATGGTAAAATCTATTAGAGAGGTATTCTTTTTTCAAAAAATTTCTGACACTGAAAAGATCACCTTCGCTCTCCTTAAATCCCTTCCCCATGTCAAATATTGGTGGGAATGTTACCTTGTTATTTCTCGGTGCATGTCCCCGACGAGGTCATGGTATACAGAGTTGGTTCTCGAGATAGTTTCACTTGGGGATGACCGCTTTGATCGACCCAAGCAACCTCCCATGGTGGAAGAAAAGAGATGAAAAACAAGGAGATCATTTCAATATGTTTCTCAAGGAATCCCTCACATGAAAACAAAAGGAGATGATGGGTAACTTTGCCCAAATCATTCGAGGATTGTTAGTGATAGACAACACACCTTTAAAAAGCAACCATTTCAGAGGTGAGACACCCTTCAAGGTACAAGTTAACTTTGATATCCATTTATTTGAAGTCTAGATATATGTAGGTTCTTTGGAGAAATGGTAAAATCTATTAGAGGGGTATTCTTTTTTAAAAAATTTTCTGACACTGAAAAGATCACCTTCGCTCTCCTTAAATCCCTTCCCCATGTCAAATATTGGTGGGAATGTTACCGGTATAGACATAATGAAGACAAATATATGAAATTTGGGTCAGGAGCCACTTGGGCGGCCTTTTTGGATGCCCTCAAGGAGGAATTATACCCTGTTGGAAACTATGATTAACATTACACAAGATGGAAAACTCTACATCAGGAAAGGGACCAGATAGTGCCAAATTACACCAACATCTTTCATTCCTTGCACTCAAATCCGAGTATCAAAGAATTTGAGTGGAATCTGATTTTGAAGCACCACATTGGCATACACAAGTAAATCCAAATAGATATGTATTTCTTGGACATCTCCTCACAGGGACCCACTTATCAATACACTATTAAAATCAAGTATAAATTTAAGCAAAGGAACAAGTGAGAGTTCAATTATGAAAATATGCAATAACAAAATCATAATAAAGCCAACCGTAACTCATAGAACAAGGGACATAGAAAGGAAGGCAAAGCTCAACACAATAGTCTAATTTGCAGGTAAATAAGGGTAATGAGAAGTCACAAAAAGATATTAGAAAGTGGTTTGAGTTCCACAAAAGCCCCTGGAACAACATTTTTGAATGCCACTCGAAACAGTCATTGTTGGTGAAGCTTAAAGAAAAAGAATTGGACATTGACTCGAAATATGATTTGGAATAGGATAAGGGAAATTATATCATCGATTCAAAACACAATTCTACCATCACAACTACAAACATCCAACCAAACAAGTTATATGAGCTTGAAGAAGGGGAGTGACTCTTCCATTCATATATGTGGGTGAAGGGGACCCCACTACATTTCATTGTTGATAGTGGGATATAGAAGAACTTGATCTCAACCAAGGTCATCAAGAGATTGAAGCTACTAATGATGGCACACCCCTAACTATACACCATAGTTTGGTTGAGCTAGGGACAAGACATTCACATCAACCAATAGTGTCTCTTGTCCTACAACATCAATCCCTTCAAAGATGAGGTATTGTGTGATGTTTCCCCACTTGAAGTTTGTGATGTTATCTTAGAGCAAACTTATATCTAGAAACATCATCGTATTTATGAGTCGTGACCCCATAGTGCCATTATTACTCTGGGAGGTTAGCCCTATAGGGTACCAGAGGTAGTTTTAAATACTAGAACTTAGTTGATTTAGAAAAAAACAACGTTGAAAGGTAATATCTCAGATTGTGAAGTTTGTCCTCTTCATGGTTCAGTCTAAAGTTGAAAAAAATTTACTGTGACTAAAAAAACTTTAGCACAAGGTATATCTACACAACATAAGCAGGTGGACAATATTATAGAGGAGTATAGAGTCCTATTTGCTTCACCTATAATGGTTCCTCTACAGTGTCAAGTCAAAAAGATGAGGTATTGTGTGATGTTTCCCCACTTGAAGTTTGTGATGTTATCTTAGAGCAAACTTATATCTGGAAACATCATCCTATTTATGAGTCGTGACCCCGTAGTGCCATTATTACTTTGGGAGGTTAGCCCTATAGGGTACCAGAGGTAGTTTTAAATACTAGAATTTAGTTGATTTAGAAAAAAACAACGTTGAAAGGTAATATCTCAGACTGTGAAGTTTTTCCTCTTCATGGTTCAGTCTAAAGTTGAAAAAATTTTACTGTGACTAACAAAACTTTAGCACAAGGTATATCTACACAACATAAGCAGGTGGACAATATTATAGAGGAGTATAGAGTCCTATTTTCTTCACCTATAATGGTTCCTCTACAGTGTCAAGTCAAACATACCATTGATTTGATACTTGGTGCCCCCTTACCCTATGGTCGAATATATAGATGCTCCCTTCTGGAGAATGAGAAAATAAAGTGTGAAATTCATGAGCTCATACAAAAGGGCCACACCATACTAAGCTCCTCACCTTGTGGGAGTACAATTGTGTTGGTGTAGAAGAAGGACCAAACATGGCATATATGTATTGATTATAGAGCCTTGAAAAAATCACTATCAAGATCTGATACCCGATTCCATGAATTGATGATCTTATTGATCAACATAAGGGTGCCAATTTCTTCACTAATATTGATCTATAGTCAGGATATCACTAGGTTCCCATAGAACCAACTGATGTATGGAAGACAAGCTTCAAATATAAAGAGGTCCTCTTTGAGTGGTTGGTCATGCCTTTTGGCTTGACTAATGATCCAATGAAATTCATTAGGACTATGGATGATATATTTCCATCGTTCACAAACTCTTTTGTGGTCATATATTTGGATGACATCCTCATATTTAGTCGGACTTGGGAAGAGCACTTGCAGCACATTCAACATGTCTTGAGCACCTTTACGTAACACAAGTTATATGCCAATCTGAAGAAATTCTCATTCAAAATGAAAGGAACAAAATAATTAGGATGCATCATGGATGAACATGGGGTGTATGTGGACCTAGACAAGATCCAAATCATCTTCGATTGGCCAATCCCAACGAATTTAATAGAGCTTCGCATATTCTTGGACTTCACCAACTTCTACGACAATTTCATGTTGAGGTTCTCTCATATCGCTTGGACCTTAACTCAAGTGACCAAGGGGGGAGATAAAGACAAGTTTTCATGGTCTGAATCACAATATAAAACATTCCAAGATCTAAAACACCACCCCTGTTTTGAAACAATCCTCACATTTATAGACCTTCAACAAAATTTTGAAATTGAGATAGATGCATATGACTATGCTATCAGTGCCATCCTCACTCAACATGGACATCTAGTAGCCTATCACATTGAAAAACTATCCAACATTGTTCACATGTATCCCACTTATGACAATCATATGTACTCCATTGTGCAGGAATGCTGATAGTTGAAGCATTATATTCTAGGAAAGGAAACAATCATCCACATTGATCACAAGCCTCTACAATTCATGCAAACATAAGGATAGCTACATAATGACCACCATAATAAATGATCCAGATACCTACTATTATCACATGATTTGTACTTATGCAAATCCCAACACAAGACTACCAAATCTTGCGTAACAATGGAAGATCCTAGTATGATCACCTTTGTAACAACTTCCCTCGTTTTAGTGATGGAAGAGGCCCACCATAAGAGAGGCTTCCCTAGTGACCTCAAGGGATAAAATATCAAGAATTGTAGCCAAGCCTATCACCCCCTCTCTTGATCACCGAAATATTGGTCCAGGTCAAGGAAAGATAATGGGTGTGAAGTTGTTTGAGTACCTTCCCAGAACAAGAACACTTTGCAGCATACATGTAACAATTTTCAGGGTAAATTATGCAAGAATAACCTCTTATGACACTAGACAATATAAGTTGCAATGGATGATACAAATTTGCATAAATAAACAATTATATGAAAACAATAAATGATTTGTAAAAAAAACAACAATTAACGTTAAAAAATGCAACAATTGACCATGAGAACTTAGCATACGCCCACTAGAACACTATCCAATTGTTAGATGCAATTTCTGAAAGAGTACAAGTGGACACTAACATCCCATAGGATTACTTTCAAAATCCATAAACAAACATAGAATCTTGCGATAGGGAGAGAAAATGCAAATTTTGTATAAGCATAGTCAGGACGCCCCTCTCACATAGGGGTTAAACATGAGTTTGTGTGTGGGAGAGCAACAAAGATTACCCCTCCGAATCTTAACCAAACGTAGCAGAAATATTGTAGATTGGGGGTTGTTCTTGAAGTGTCATTGGTTTCATTAGGTCTCGGTACTTCTTGAATCTCAAATCCGTTCGAGGTCCTTTGGATTTTACCGGTCCTCTTGTCTTCATTCCTCTAAAAGAATTTTGGACTTGATATCCTTCCCATATGTTTGATCGTGACAAAAATATTACAAGTGAACATTAACATCCCTTTAAAATCATCTACATGAATCAATTTGAGAAACATAGAAAGGATATGATGTACCTTTTTCGATGTTTGTCCTCACTACTTCTAATCCCTGGAGCTTGATCCTCAAATCCCCTGTCACAAAATGGGATCTGCAATAGACAACAAATAGAAACAACTATCTCCTACTCTAGTTGATTAGGTAAAACAAGTTCATCTACGAAGATTAAAGCAATAATAGACAAGCATATGCGAGAATACACAAGATTGAAGGA
The DNA here is from genome assembly GCA_900067695.1 of Picea abies. Taxonomy (NCBI): domain Eukaryota; kingdom Viridiplantae; phylum Streptophyta; class Pinopsida; order Pinales; family Pinaceae; genus Picea; species Picea abies. The sequence goes on along the minus strand of CBVK0100240355.1, from coordinate 2,359 downwards.
AATAGGCCAAGTATATATTCAATGAGAACCAAAAAGAGAATACTCATAGACCACAATTGATGCTACAACAACCTCTCCAATCTCTCCTCGTCTGACCCTTGCTCGAATAAATCAAGATTAAAATGATGATACTTTTCTGATTTCTTACCCCACTAGATCATAGGTTTGATATGATTAGATCTAGATTCCCCTTTCTCCTTGGAAAAACCTTCAATATATAGGATTGAGAGGCACAACTACCATGAGAAAATGAAGGATATGGTTAAGGATATGACTCCTTAATTTGGGATTAGATCCTAATATGAAGCCATAGCATAGGGTTCAAACACAACCAACCTAATCTCAAGAGATCAGGTCCTTAGGAAGAGGTGGAGGATCCCAAATTCCTCTCTAACAAGCTGTAACTCCCCCAAAGCAAGAGATAGATCACCATGGTGCTCCCTTAACAAGGCAGAGGGAGAAACAATGCTCCCTAAACATGGATAGGGGGCACCACCCTTCTAAATTGCTTAAAATTGGTCAAATTTTCCAAGAAAAAGATGTGTTTTGTTGTGAAATGATGGGGCTTATTCTTCCAACATTATTTAGGGATTGTGAAAACTGTTATTATGGTTTCAAGGGGTTGTGAAACTCAACAAATAGAATTCAACACTTGGTAAGGTACATACGACACTTGCGACAATGCATACCAAGGTGCATATGTGACATTGCGACACTTTACCTAGAGGAATTCCTATATACTCAAGGGTACGTGGAAGTGATATTCCGTATACAAGTACTATATGATGTGGTACTACTCAAAGGGGTTACCAATAGGTGTTACAAGGGTTTACAACAATGTGATTTCACTTTTATTTTTTGTGTGTATTCTTCCCCAACCACAATTTTACCCACTGAATGCTAGATCAATTTGTTATTTAAAGATGCCGGAACACATCTCTAAAATATTTTTTCAAAAATTTAGGAGCTTGCTGATCGAAGAAAAAATTCTTAAAATCATTGTAAAATAAATTACTTTTCAAGGTACAGTTTGAGACTAAAAATGTAAAATGATCATAACTTCTGCTACACTTCTCGTATTGGATATTATGATCCCAATTATGAAATACCACATCTTATCTAGATCTATTGGCACTATTTTGATTGAAATCTATGCATTCTATGAAAATATATCCAATTTACAAAATTCGTGGTTGTCATTGAAAAACCCCTAAGAAAAGGTTGATTTTAAATCAACAATAACTCCACTTCCCAGACTCTGTTTTGGACGATTTTTTTTTGAACTTAGGAATTTTTTTAAGATGAATTAATCTGTATAGTTGGTTTCTTCAAATTTTACACAAATGGTTTTTATAAATCGATCTGAATGCTTCCATCCTCTCTTTTCTATAAAAAATTGCAAAATGAGAAAAAAATCTCCTTTTTTGGCCTAAGAAAGAGCTCTGAAACCACTTGCAATGTATTTAACCCCCAAAATTCAAAGAAATCACATAGAATGTAATCAAATACCATTGTAAAACTAACTAACACAAGATAAAATAGATAAATCCTGAGAAATATCTCTTGGTATTAAAAAATAGAGAGATATATTCAATTGTCTCTTCAAGGGGGAAAACTCCTAGAGCAATGCTCCAAATAAAATAACAAGTCTCGACAAAACATTACACAAAATTATACTCAATATATAGCTATCGATAGAGAATATTAACTACCTATGGGTCCACTTATAATTAGGGCCTACTAACTAATATGAACCTTATTAACAACGAGGACCCTTTTTACAATGAATGACTATTAATTGAATATTTAGTGGGCCTTATTCAAGGAAGGTGGCCTCATACATCAATAAAGTATTTTAAGTAAGGGGGTTATGGTAGGACACTAACAAATTATGGGTAATTTAGGCTCATTACTTGTAATTGTACCCTTTATCTCCTATACGAACCAAGGAGATCTAGTTTTAGAGATCATTCAAAATTTTGTGAACATAAGGTGTAAAGGAGGTTGCCCCCTCAAAATGAAATTTCTATTCAAATTTTTTTTCTCATTATTAAGGCGTGGAATTACTTATTCTTTCTATTTTTATGATATTTGGGGTATTCTTTCCATAAAAACATCGATATGTGTGCCTATGTGTGTTATTAAGGACACACACACACACACACACACACACGCACATTTGTAGTACACACACACATGCATACCCTCTTAGTGGTGTGAAGGTGTGCATGCCACCACCCATCATATCAAGGGGTGTTGGAATAGGGGAAGACCCAGGGCAGACCCAGGGTTCAATGCTCAAGAGCACACCAAAAAATCCCTAACTACCAGCCCTTTCGACAACACCTGCGAAGTAGAT
>CBVK0100240354.1:0-13551 GCA_900067695.1 Picea abies | reverse complement strand
ATATATATATATATATATATATATATATATATATATATATAGTAAATAAATAAAATTACCCAATATTCTGACTTTTTAGCATAATTTTGTTTAGACAACTTTATGATTAATACAATTTTTTAACAAATAATTATACAAGATTTTTATGAATAATTGATTGTAATGTTTTTTCGTAAGGAAAACCTCATGTGAAAACCTAAGGGATGCTTCTTTGCATTCATGGATGGCAAAACTAATAAACATGTTGGCGTATAGTTATGCATCTAATTTAAGGGGGACTCAAAACATGTCATTATTGATATGGAACTAGACAAATATCAAGCAACATTGACGACAATTAGTTGAACTAACCCCTTTGGCTATAATTCTTTATAATTTTTTTTTTTTTGTAATAGGGGAATCGATAACAATCAAGGCTCACAATCATCCGTGCCACTAGGGATTGATCCACACTGCTACCTCTATACCCTTTGGCTTGATATAAATGTCTGAAAGCCATATCGAGCAGTTTATCTGTGACTCGAACTTGGGCTGAATCACCCCTATATCACTGAGTTGGCGTCTTTGTGGTGTGGGACGACTACCATTCGGCCAAGCCGTTGCATGCTCTCTTTATAATGTTAGATAAACAACTTCTTTCATTTGTAGTCCACGACCAAGTTTGAAGACCTTAATATAACATGTTTATATTGTGAAATTTTCACTATAGTAATATAAATTCTTTTTTAGGGGTGGTGGGTGTGGTCGGGGGGAGAGGGAATGTCATCCATAAGCTTGAAGGAAACAATGAAATTGGATATTCTTGGAGGATAATTATTTCTACAAATAATGAGGTGGAGGCTCTAACATCGCTACAAGGGTTATCCATCCTCCCAAATAAAAGAGTTCGCAAAATATGGTAATTGGCAATTGCATGATCATTATAAGGGCACTACATCATCATAATATTCCTCTTAAACTTCAACTCTGCAGGCTTTGTCAATGAGTGCTTCTGATGGGAGAGAATTTCAATTCCACAACATTTTTCCACGTCCATCACAAACTCAACATGGAGGTGGATATCTAAGCTAACTAAGGAACTTAAATAGGAGAAGGGGTGGCGTGCAAAAAGGAAGAGGGTGTAACGAACACCTCTATGTGCATCCCCCTGCCATGATCACATTAATGGAAGAAGAAATGGGTATCAACACATGTCATATTGAGTGTATTCAAGTGAGAAGAATAACCATTCACCATCATCCTACCTTGTTCATTCCCTCCTTCATTCGCAAAGACTGTTTTGTAAGTGATATGATGTTGGAATGAGCTCCTACATGTAGGACATACTAGTGGTTTAGGGGTTTAATTATGAGATAGAAGAATTAAGGAGTTATGCATTTGAAGGATCATAGGCTCTCTCCATAACAATCTTTGCATGTATCTTACTTGGGGGGGTGGGGGATCATCCATGACCTTGAAGGAACTAAATAAATTGAACATACTCGGGGGATAAGTATTGCCACAAACAATGATGTGGAGACTTTAGTAGTGCTACAAGGGTTATCTATCCTCCCAAACATAAGTTTTCATAGAGCAACATGGTAATTGGTGACTGCATGATCATTATAAAGGCACTTCGCCACTGAAATCTTTCTCCCAACCTTAAACTCTCTCAGATATGTCAAGAGTAGTGCTTGTGGTGGGAGGGGATTTTGATTCCCTATCATTTTTTATGTTTATCACAACCTCAACATGGAGGTGGATATCCAAGGTAATTATGAAACCCAATTAGGAGAAGCAGTGGTGAGTAGAAAGGAGTGGGGTATAACCAACACCTTTATGCCCCCCCTCACCCCCATGATAGTATTAATGGAATATGATTCATGTATCAACATATTTCATATCGCACGCATTCAAGTGAGAATAATAAACATCTGACATTACCCTACCTTGTTCATTCCTTCCTTCATTTGCAAAGACCGATCATTTATGAGCAATAGGATGTTGAAGAGGGCTCCTACATGTGGGGTCGACTAGTGGTTTGGGGGTATAATCATGGAATGAAAGGCTCAAGAAGGAATTGGGAATTCGAAGGAGCATAAGCTCACTCCATAACCAACTCTATGTGTAGATTACCTAGGCATTCCTTGAAATTGTGTGAGTATTCCCATGGTGTAGTGTCATTATAAGTTATCTCCTCTATGAACTAAAAGACCTAAAATAGGGGTTAAGGAAACGTGAGAAAGATATAATATAAACCAGTGGGAACATGATATATTTGACATTATAGTGGAATATATGGAAGGAGGGCTTTGAGAATTAGTTGAAAGAACATAACAAAATTAGAGATCAGTGCACTATCTAGACTAGAACACATCTTAAGCTTGTGTGAATGAGAGGAGGAGCCCCGAGCCCTAATGACAATGATTTGAGGTACGAAGGTACATATGGCTTCTAACATTATGTCCATCCAATGTTTGTTAGAGTGCATAATGGTCCGTCTAAACCTTCCAACTATATTCCTAGCTTCTCCTCACTCAATCCATATGGATACCTTTGTAAAATCTACGTTCTCTATCCCGCCCATAACTTCTTGGAATGCACTACTCTTCACACGCTATATGTTTCTATAATCCAACTTACCCATTTAGTCACATGTATTGCCGAACTATGGACTCTAAAGATCGAACGACATAATTGGACCATGCGGTGGATGCCCTATTTTGGGAAATTTAATATTTTATGTTTTCTTTAAATATTTTGCTATTTGGTGTACTTATTAACACAATTTATATCACAATACACTTGTGGCATCTTGCCTAGGTGCTTTTGGAACATTTTTCATGCTTATAGATTATATGAACTTATTGTAATGGAAGAACTAGGGGTATAGCCCTCAGGACTATCCTCCATTTTGTAAATTTTTTAATTGTACGGTTTAACCAAAAACTTTTATAATAAAAATACTTATTTGTTAATGTATTCATTATATTAAAATACAAATCCTTTATATATATATACTCTTTTCTCATCATAGTAAATTTAAAAAAAAAACGATACAATTCCTAACATGTATTTTTTGAAGATGAGATAAGTATCAAATATCTTAATCATTATCTCACAATAATAACTACCTTTACATCTACAAAAAAAAAATTGATGAATTGAAAAAAAAGGACAAAATACAACATCTCAATATCTACTCCAAACATCACACCAATTTTCAACACATCATTAACTCCAACACTATATCTCAATAACATATTTGATGAATCTACATAAAAATCAAATGAAGTTTTATTAAACCTTAATAGTGTATAGATATAAAAACCCAATAACTTTTCCTTAATGATTAACTTTGCTATACTTAATATCACATAAGTAGTTGATGCAAATATAACACACCTTCTCCCTGAAGTCAACATCAACTTAACTAATGACAAACAATATTCTCCACTTTCAATTCATATTTTGCTAATGGTCAATTATCTTACCATTGCTTAGTGTTCTATATATATAATCATTTTAAAGCAAAAGAGATAAAAAAAGATTAAGTACACGCTAATAATTCCATCTCACACATATCTAATATTATAGTCTTTTGTAATCACACTCCAACAAATAATATCATTAATATCATTGAGTATCATAACAGTTTTTGTCACTATTTTGAATAGTCAAGGCATAACAATGATACTAATTTTGAATGAGTATCATGACAAAGCTAAAAACATAAATTACAACGGACAACATTAAAAACAAAATTTTATATCAATAAATTACAACCGACAAAATTAAAAACAAAATTTTGTATCAATATTGTATTTAAATTTTTTAAGGTAACTAATATAAATTAATTGGCATTATTATTTATGAATATCCAACATGATCCAAGAATCAATTATGAATATCTAGCATGATCCAAGGGTCCATTACAAATTCTCATTATTATGTTTCCTGTCTAACTAAAAATGACTTGATGTTAAATGTTTGTTTTGTGGAGCAAAGTGCCATAATGTAGTTATAACATTTGCTTGCCATGTGTACCATAATATGGTGGTTCATATTTTATAATATTATTATCCATCAATTAGTTGGAAAGAGGTTTTTAATGCCTATGTATATATCATTGGTTAAAATATTTATAACTTAAATATAAAATAAGCAAAAATCCCATGTGCTCACTGATATATAAATTGTATGCTTGTGTATATATCAATGATCTTAAAGTATATATACCTTGACTGGAAAATAGGCAAAATCCCATGTGCTCAATAATATATAAATTGTACTGCCTAACGAAGGGGGCTATGTGTGACAAAGTGGCAAGGACAACCATCAAGATTTCGCTCTTTATTTTATTTTGAAACTCCTAGCATGGCAGTATAAATATGACGATTGAGAAAGGAGAAGCTTCTTACATTTATGCATCCTCTTTGGCTTAGTCATTCTCTCCTACTTGATTTGGGTACCTTGATTTTGGACATATTTGAGATATAAATATTTTAAATAAGTTAATATATTTAAGTTTTTGGACATATGTGAGATATAAATATTTTTAAAAAAGTTAATATATTTAATATATTGAAGTGATATTTTATATTATATTGAATTTTAATGAATTTTTGGACATATGTGAGATATAAATATTTTTAAAGAAGTTAATATATTTAATATATTGAAGTGATATTTTATATTATATTGAATTTTAATGAATTTGATTGTTTTGGTTGGTATTTAGAGTATTAACATTTTTTGAGTTGCATTGGGTAACTTGATCTACTATATGATTTCTATTGTAAGATTGATCCAATTCTAACACCTAATTCACATATTGCTAGTTCAATCAATATATCAATAAGTTAGTATGTCACTTCAATAACATCTTGTTAGTCCATATCAATGACATGAAAATATAAATACGATGATTAAGAAAGGAGAAGCTTCTCCTTATATTTATGCATCTTCTTCTACTTTAGCTTAGTCATTCTCCTAGACTTTATTTTCTTTGAGATACCTTGAACTCATACATACTTGACACGTAATCATCTTTAAATAGAGCTACATATTCGACCTTTAGCATGCTTAAGAAGCCATTGCAATAATTTGTGTTCTAAGGACTTAAATTGTTTGGTGGAACCTAGAGCACTAACATATTTGAGTTGTGTTAGGGTAGCTTGGTCAATCTCTCATCTCCATTGCTAACTCCAACACCTAATCCATATATTTCTATGTAACATTCCCAACTTTTATACCAATCTGTAACATTCCCAACTCTGATACCAACCTGTAACGTTCCCCATTACCAACACTTAAAAAAATTCTATGATACCACTTTGTATCATCCCCAATTTACTGTTGAGCAATGTTGCTCCAAAAATCTAGTGCACATAATCTACACTATAACGTTAATTTGTGCAGAAACACATGAGGTTACACGCACGATCCCAAGCTGGATCATGCCACACACAATTTTTCTCTTCATACATAGTTATAACAACATAATTAACTCATAATAGAATTGCATGCACAATCATTAAGAGCACACAAGTATTACCATGCATGTAACCACTCTAAAAACATGGTTATTACTGTGTGTGCAACCATTCTGGAACCACACACAAATTTTGTTCTCCTTGTGCACAAACTGCTTCCCCGTGCGCACAACAATTCCAGTCTCTTGCACACACATATTATTTCCCTGTGCAGATCGCAGTTCTAGCTTCACCTCGGAAACTCATGACCATTATTACAAATTTAACTAACAAGAATACTTAATAAATGTCATACTCTGCATATGCGACAACAAATAATGAATAACAACATCATGATTACATATACAAACAACATTATACATAATAACACCAATTAATTATTTCCAATGTCATACAGAAACTAAACCCATATCAAACATAGATAATTAAGCACACGGTAATTCAGACAAGCACATAAAGGACACTTATATTTTATAAATAGCCACCAACTACGTGCAAAGCTCAAACGTTCGTCCCAACCATAGACTCTATTGTTCATAAAATTTTAGCAACAAGTCACCCTCGAGTTGGGGCTTAAAATCCACTAGGGAAAAATGATTCCTAATGCCAAGCTAATGTATGATAATCAACAAAATTGCTTAGTCTTAGGTGCCCAACTAATGCAACTAGCCTAAAGTCTCTCATTCCCCACATGTTTATCCTGCCCCAGGAAGTGTGCCCCTTCTTTGCTCAACAGTTCCTCAGCTGCCCCACTTCCCTTCCTAGGCCCTGTAACTAATGCCCAACTGAGCTAGGTGGATATTGGTGGCCACCCATCTATTTCAAATGACTCCTGTTGACAATTTTTAGTTCAACACGTTCTTCTATAATTCTTTGTAATTGTGGGTTCTACACTTCCGGGGCTATCTGAAGCCCTATACAACTTCTAGGTGGAGATTGGTGGCCGCCCACCTAATCCAATTGAATTATTTTGGATGTTTTCATGTTAATACATTTTTATGTACTTTCACGACCATTTTGGGGCCCTAAACAATGTTTTTTTGGCTTGCCATAGTCAAACTATAGACAAAGTCAAAGTTTGACGACATAATTTACAGTTCTCGAAAAGAGCTTTCCAATGGGCTATCACAGACCTAAAACAAAGGTCGTATGCAAAAATTATGACCCCAGGAAGTTGAGGTACCAACTTACTCATCAGGGCCCACATAACTTTTGGCGTTTCATCTCCTAGGGTTAGGTTTTTGGATGTCCAGGGTTTTGGAATTCATGAGTAATGTTAAAAAGGCCTCTAGAGCCTCATTGTAATCATTCTGCTCAGACGAATGCGCGTAGGAGCCACATCTCTTCTCAGGGATAGCTACGACAATTTGAGCAAGTTGTTTTCAATTCTGTAGTTTTACAGTTTCAACCTATTTTATTTATTAAATAGAAGTTGTTGCTCACTGGATATCTGTTGTTGTTCTCTGTATCTCTATGTTATTGTATTCAATTTGCTATTCTTTTTGTTTTGCTCATAAATCAGTATTAGTTGGATCAAAAATTCATTGAGCAAGGTCATCCCACTACTATGGGCATCCAAAAAGGAGTCTGCCTTTGGAAGTTTTAGAATTCTATTCGTCATTGGTGGGCACAACATCCTTTTGAAAGTGTTCAGAGTGAGAGGGATAAGAGTTCTTTTGCTTTCCTTGACTTGAATGAGTTGGTGATTGGAATCTAACCTCTTAGTGCACCAAGTGACTAGTTCTATGAAATCAAATGCCTCTGGCACACACCCAACTTTTACTATTCCATATGTCTAGGCTTTATTCTTGAGCTCGTCTTACATAGAAAGCTCAGAATACTACTTATACAATGTGGACCATTGAAAACCTCTAAAATCGTGGGCCATTGAAAACCTTTAAAATTGTGGGCCAATGAATTCATAGTGCCTGCACAGAAAGATTCTTCCTTTCTCTTGTTTGCCATCTTTTTCCTCTTTCAATGCACTTGGGTAAGTGTGAATATTACATGTATAATCCTTGATTTCTACCCGACGAGCACCCCTTAATCACCACTTAAAGGGCCAATTCATTATTCAAACTTGCCCCTTCGTACCCTTGGTGCATGCCACTTATTAAATAGTAACTGTTACAGGAATACATGACGATCATGTGGAATGTGTAAGAATTATTTCCCATTAATTAGCTGCAGCCACTCATTATGTGGGAGGGAATGTAGGGATTACCTCGAGAAAACTAATCGACTCTTATGTGACATGTGAGTGTATGATTACCTGGCATGCGGGTGGGGGCATTGGGATTATGAAGTGGCATGTGATGCAGGAGCGCAGGCCTGCGGACCAAGGAGAATGCAGGCATGTGGGAATGCAGGTTTGCGATGGTGCGGGGCCGCAAGAGTTTCTTTTTGCAGGTTGTGGGTATGCGTGGATGCATAAGTGCCATTTTGTAGGTTGTGGAAATGCGGGTACGTGAGTATGCGAGAATTCGGGCTTGCAAGTTCGCAGGGGTAAGAGAGTGCGGGTATGGTGGGATGCTATTTTGCGGGTTGTAATAAAGTCATTTTGAGGGCCTAAAAAATGTAGGTATGAGGACATGCAGGTGCATTTTGTCGAGGGTTTCTCCTCTTACCACACATGGTAGACTTAAGAATGACGAGTGCAAATGTAGGAGTTTTTGACAAGAGTGTTACCATCCTACATTCGTACTACTAAAAAAATTTAGAAGTAGGGACTTTCAAAGAAACAAAACATACCTTAGTAATAGAAAAAACATATCAACAAGCACGAAAACCACAACTTCATAAAGTTATGTTCTTACATGTTTATTCTAATACTTAATTTCATAAACTACTATAATTTTTTTTAATATGGACAATATTTTATATTTGCTTTTAAAATCATATTAAAAATATATATATTTTTTTAATATAGACAATATTTTATATCAGCTTTTAAAATCATATTAAAAATATTTGAAAGTAGTTTGTAAGCAACAAGTTTTTATATAAATATTTCAACATCTTAGCCCATCATTTAATAATTTTAATTTTATAATTTGTTCCACTGTAGATTATGTGGGTTTTATCATTGACCACATGTACTTTATACTTTTTGGGTCTAGGTTTTATCATTGACCACATGTACTTTATGCTTTTTGGCTCTAGGTTTTATCATTGAGCACATGTACTTTATGCTTTTTAGGCCTATCCACAATGTTTTATTTAAATTCTTGACCTTATCCAATCAATATATTTATGTTCAAATTCCCATTTAATTTAGTTTGAAGTGATGGCATTTCTTGTTCAACTTTTAGAATCATGATTCCTCTTTAGTCTCTTCTTTATGGAAGTCGTCCCTGTTTTTAAGATAACAAACAAAACATGTATTAATATTTCAAGTAGAAATTAAATATATAACATTTTTAAAAGGATAAAAGATTGAGTTATAATTCCATCATAGAAACCTGTAAATATTTTTACTTTAAACCATACACTATATTTGTTTTGATTTTTTTTTGGCAAGGACTATATCTTAATATAAACAAAATATAAAATCAAAGTTTTAAAAGTTGGATTATGATAATTTCCATCATCGTTTGCTATTTAAATTTGATTTTAGGAATAAATAAAAATAGTTTTTACTAGGAGAGTCTACTCCTCGTTTTCTTTTTCAATTTTCATCACCCCCTCTTACATTTTTATATTCTTTTTCAATTTTCATCACCCCCTCTTACATTTTTATAGTTTTTTAGATATCATATATGTTTTCATATCGAATTTCCTATATACGCGATGGAATGAGAGAAATTCAAAATGAATCCAAGTCTTATTCATTACATCCATAATAGGTGTTAGTGGTAATTTTTCTAGCTTGTAATTTTCATTTACCCATTCAACAATAAGCTTGGAGTCACTTAATATATGAAGACATTTTACACCTCTTTCCATTTTAACTTTCATCATCAACTAGAGAGCATACAACTCTAATATATTATTGGTTCCTTCCTGATTATTGCCTTAAAAGCTACCACATGGTTGTCCTTTAGATATATAATGCTCCCTTGCTCCACATTTACCTAGAATACCTTAGCATGCTCCATCAAAATAATCCCATGTCTTTGATATGCCGATCTCGTGACAACTCAAATTTCTTTGCCCTTTCATGTTTATTGGTTTTCGTATACCTCCATATACATATTTGACCTGATGATTGACTTGTATTATAAGATTTTCTTGCTTTATAAAATCATTCAATTTATTGCCAACCATATTGCCTACATCACTATATAAGGCAAAGCTTTATGGTTATTTATTACGCTATCCTTATACCAACTTTCAAAGCACTCCAATACAATATTCCCCTCCCACTTACCTTTTCCATCTATTACTTTCATATATTCTCCCTATATTTTTCTTGTATAAGAGTAGTGCACTAACACTAATCTATAGGTTCATCCTCTTTTTTAACAGGAAATACACCATCTAGGGCCCTACCATGCCCTTTTCTTACAATTATCCCAAGTTAAAACTTTATTGGATAATGCCAACCATAAGAAACTCTCAATGTTTGATGAACACTTAAGTTTCCATACAGATTTCTATCACCACTATTTCTCTCCTTCATTTTCCGTTCATTCTGCTCTAATATCCTAATTTTGTTGTATATACTCAAAAGGATTTGGTTTTAGACCATATGATTTCATCATCCATTGTATTAAGTCTTATAACATTGTTTTTAAGATCATGAATGTACCACTTCCATTCCTTTGCTATCTCTTCTTGTAAATCCAACCATGTACTTGATTTCCACCTTAGTTCTATATCAAAATGTCTACTGCATCTACTATACTATGAATCTCAATATTTACAAGTTCTATCATTAAAAAGCCTAATATCTCTATGAGAATCTTTTACCAAACTCATCATCAACATATCTTCTAACTTTATCAATATGCCTTTCTGTAATCAAAAACATTTTGACCTCTGCGAACTATATTTATTGCTCGAATACTAAAATTAATGTAATGTAATAATGATGTATAAACCATAACGGGATAACAACACCCACAAACAAATAAACCTTAAACAAAAATACATTACTTTTCTAATCGACAATTCACACACAATTATATTAGATAATATTTTTTTTTACATCAACAGATCCCTAGATCAATAAGGACTAAACCATTCTGTTCTACATGGCCCCACTGAACAGTCAAAAAATTTGTCCACATATCTTTACAAAAAGATGCAAAAACTCAGATGAACCTATAACAAAGTATCGCCACTGGGATATTAACATCACAGTATCATCAAATACTTAACATTCTAATCCAAAACAAAAGGATCAAACTACAAAAAAGGGGGATAGAGTATGGAATTAGAAATATCCAAATGAAGAGATGGCTCTGCATTCTCTCCATCCCAAGTGAAGTATGATAGTCTTCCTCTTGGCGCCGATAGTGCTTACTTTGATAATTTATCTGCCTCCTCATTTGATTCCCTGAAGATGTGTTGGAAGCTGATACCTTGGAAAGATGTCACCCGATCCTGAATTCTGAGTTTCCAACCTTCAATATTAATGGCTTGGAGATTTCCTTTTTGTTTTAGCCATTCCATTATCACTTTGGAATCCCCCAATATCTGAATACACTGAATGTCCAAGTGCTTTGCAATGGTAAGAGTATCCCACTCTCCCAATAACTCTGCTTTGGTATTTGTTCCTTCTCCACAATTGAAGTACCATCTATAGTTCGATGCATCTAAACATTTTAAGGAGCCCCCTACCCCACAATTTGAACCCCTTGCAATAGAGGCCCCATCAAAATAGGCCAAAGTGTACCCATTTATCCTGATGATCGGGCTCAGTCTTAAAACTTGTGATTTAAGAGCTGTAAGTTTTTTATGTAGCGCTCCTAAAATCTTGTAAACAACAGCCCAAGCTGAGGGAGATTTCCCTTCAAAGAGTACTTTGTTACGTTCATTCTAAATGAACTAGCATGACAAAACTGGGAGCTTTTTTGATAGTGACTTATTCAATGACCACGAATCCATACAATCGTTAAGATTCAGGCCGATCCATGAGAAATTAAAATGAAGGACGTGTGCACATTTTGCCCAGACAGAAATTGCAAATGAGCAACGAATGAAAAGGTGAGTGATATCTTCATAATTTTCTTTACACATATGGCACAAACCCGGTCCCACCCACCCTTTCTTTTGTAAAATGTCCCAAGTTAAGATCCTGTTGTCTGTAGCCAACCAAAAAAACAAAATAATCTTTAATTGTAAAATGCCATTTCCAAATGTTTACCTTCCAACTGTGCCACGTCATGAGATCCCGAGTAGATAAGATAACATCATAACAATTTTTGACAGTAAAGTTTCCAGACGAGTCGCTTCTAGTTCACAAAAGTAAGTCCTTTGCGCCTTCGTGGAGTGTGATCCCCACTTGTCTTAACTTCGCAGTATAGTTATATCAGTCTGTAACATGAACTCCTGTCAAATCCAAATCCTCGCCGCTCCGCCACACCTCATCATATGTAACAGGGTCACGCGCTATCGATGCTTGAGCTAGAGTAGAGACCTGTTTTTGATTTAATAGAGAGATGATCTCTTCATGGAGAAAGGACCCGTTGCCAATGCTAAGAATCCTGTCTCGCTCAATAGAAATAAGATGATCGGCTCCAGGACACCAACTGAGCCAGTGATTGATAATGGGAATCGTGCGGGTGAGACTAGACCAAATCCTCGAAGCATAAGTGCAATTATGAGAAGGCATTCTAATCCAATTGACGAGAGTGGAGTTATGTAAATATTTATCCCTAATAACCTGATGCCAAATACTTTCTTGCATTAATACCCGCCAAAGGGTAATAGCAATCAAATCCAAATTGAAGTGAAAAAGATTACGAAAACCCCACCCCCCATTCGTTTTTGGTCTAGAAAGAACCTCCCATCTACATAAGTGGTACTGCTGAGTGTCAAAATGACCATTCCATAGAAAATGGAACATCACTTTTCTAATCTTATTTAATACTAAGCATGGCAAGGCTTCCATAGACATCTAGTAGACAGGCTGGCTTTCCAACACTGTTTTTACCAAAATATATCTCCCTCCTAGAGAAAGCCACCTGTTGCACCATAAGCCAATTTTATTTGTTAATTTAAATACAAACCAGTCCCAATCAGCTACATAGTGAGACCCTGTCTTTAAAAAGTAACCTAGGTATCAAAACTCGAGAAAGAGATCACTAAAGATATAAGGAAGGAGTGATTTGTAAGTGACTAGTTCTAAATCTGTGAGGCCTTCAAAAGTAGATTTTGTAAAAATAAAATAAAAATACATTACTTGTTGCACACAATTTCTCTTTATGACATAATAGGTTCAATTCAATTTGAAGTATCTATTATTTGTTTAGAAGTATGACATAAAGGGATCAAAATTCATACAGGACTCTGCCCGGTGGGAAGGATTTTTTCAAACCATGGCGAACCAGGCAGCCATTGAACCAGGCATTGTTTTCTTACAGGTTCCCCTTGACTTGAAGCTGGCGACCCAGGCAACTCTTTAGCCTTTTCTGAGCTCCTGACCGCTCTGCAGTTCACTTCTGCCCGGTGGGAAGGATTTTTTCAAACCATGGCGAACCAGGCAACTCTTTAGCCTTTTCTGAGCTCCTGACCGCTCTGCAGTTCACTTTTACCCGACTGATTACCTTCTCACAGTGGATAGTAAGTCGTTTTTTACTTGATCGTTGTTAGTTTTTTGTCTCTAGTGCACCGTCTGGATCACTGTTTTCTTCCTATTTTGTCCTCTAGTCCAGATAGGGACCGCTCCATTGTCTTTACCTGTGCTTTCAGCGACCTGCCCCTGATCCTTACCCCGGTGGAACCTGTGGGCCATCTGCGGTCCCCAGACTTTTCTTTTAGCAATGGACGCGTTGACCAAAGCACTTTTGAATCCCACTGATGAAATTATATGGAAGCAAACTGGTTTTTTTGAGCAAGTGGACTCCCTTGAAAGAAGGAGCCCGACCCTCCCTCCCAAGCCTTTTCCCACTTGCAGTACCTCTTTATCTGG
>CBVK0100240353.1:0-13551 GCA_900067695.1 Picea abies | reverse complement strand
TAGAAAAAATCAAATTTGACATAGTTATTCACAATTTCTATGAATAAAATTTGTGTATTGAGAAAGATAATTCAATTTCGTAAGTTTCATCTTCTTACACCATATTAAAATTCATTGTAAAAGTACCTTGAATAATCCCTCCAAGTTAACAAATTGTTTTTTTCCAGGTTTGCATTTCCACTAACACGTCATGAGAGACCATCATTAGCTTACACTCACCCAGTAGCACTGGTCCAATGTGCTTTTTGTTTTAATCCATTGTCCTAATCTCAACTTAATTGTGTTTTATACCATATGTTAGTGCTTTCTAATGAAAATTTCTCCAAAAATATGTTGTGTCGCCAACAATCCAGTCAATTTTTTATTGAATGTAACAAAATGGTTATTTTAAGTTGTATGAAGAGAATAAGATTCCTTCCATTTCAAAGATCAATAATATCTTTTGTTTTCTATTTGTTTTTATCTTTCAATTATTATTGTATTTCATCTACACCATTTCTCCATGTATAACATTATACATGACGGTTATTCATGTCTCAGTCCTTAACAAGATCAGGAAAACATTGTATAACTTCCTTTGGAAGGGTTGTAGTAAAAAACATCATTTCCATCTGTTTAGATGGGAGGATTTAGTCAAACCAAAGTACCTTGGCGGGTGGGAAATTCAGAACATTCATATATTCAACAAAGCACTTGCGGCAACCACTTTATGGCGAGTGTTAATGAAGGATGATATATGGCATAGATTAATAAAAGATAAATTTCTTCCCTACATTTCAGTAACAACTTGGCTCAGATCAACAACTTTTCAGTTAACTTCTACCTCAAACACTTGGAAAAATATCTTAAAATCAGTTCATCTCCTTATGCATTGGCTGAGTTGGAGCCCAGGATCTGGGAATTCTGTCAAATTGGTAGAGATAAGATTCTGGGTTTGGGAAACTCTTCATATATGTCTTAAAACCTCTTATTTCTCTTAAAACATAAAAACATTACTCTACTCTATCAATCCAGGGAAATTAATTGATCGAGATTTATCTTCTCTCAGTGGAAAGAGAGCGACCAAATGGGACTTATGGGAGAAGTGGAAAAGGAATGGGAATTATTTCATAGAGCTCTAATCAGATCGAGGGTTCAACTATAGGACATAGAAGATGAGTTAAAGTGGATTGGGGGGGATAAGTCGGGCCTTCTCTATGTCAAAAATGTCTATGATGCTTTAGTTTCTACAATCTAGATGCAGTCAATCGGAGGGTGGAGGTGTTCATTTTGGAAATGGGATTTAACTTTAAAGATAAAGCTATTCATCTGAATATTAGTGGAAAACAAAATATTAACCTAGGATAATTTACAATTAAAGGGCTGGGAAGGGCCTAGCTATTGTCACCTTTGTAAAAAGGAATTAGAGACTTTAAACCATATATTGATCCACTACATATTTACTAAACAGGTGTGGAATGAAACTCGAAGTGGGATAAATTTAAGGAAATATTGGGAAGGAAACACTCTAACATATTGTTACAAAAAGTGGTTAGAGAAGAAGCATGGTTTCACTACTCTACCCACAATAATTTTATGGAATGTTTGGTTGGAATGAAATAAAGTTCTATTTGAGAAGGGGTCTCCTTCTATCAGTTCTATATTCATCAAGTCTCTTGGAGCATTTAATAGAATATCATATTATCATAAAGTACCTACAGTCTGGTCTTTTATACCAACACAACAAGAAGGGACTACAATGGGATGGTTTGATGGAGTAGCTCAGTCTAGTGGCCAACAGAGTGGGGCATGGGGGGTGATTAGGAGCTCTGATCTTTATGTTTATAAATGGACCTTTAATTATGGAGAGGGTACAAATGCAAGGGAAGAATTGCTAGGAGTTTGGGTAACTTTGAGATTGGCAACTCGGTTGGATATTAGAGACATCAAGGTATTGGGAGACTCAAGAATAGTAATCGATTAGTTAAATGATAAAGGAAATATGCAGGTTTGTGCTTTAGATTGTTGGAAGGACAAAATAGGAGACCTTATCAAAAATTTCAGAGCAATCAGATTCTCCCATATATACAAAGAATTAAACAATTGGATAGATGGAAAAGAAGGTCCTACTCTGTCCCTTAACTTATATTAGATCAGCCTTGAAATTTTTGTTGGGTTTGGTATAGTAAGAGGTTGTGATAAGTTTTATTACTCTCTCTCTAGAGTTGAAGGTCTCATTTGCAGCTTGCAAGATAGCTACTTTTTTTGGTATCTTCTTGGTACTTCGAAAAAATTGGAAGTCCTTTTTGTTGTCTTGTTTTCAAACTAGCAATGTCTTCATCAAACTATGTGTCTTTTTTGAAAAAAATTATATATCAATACAATGAGAAATTTTCTGTTGGAAAAAAATGTATAACATTAACATAAAAATATATTTCCCTATATACATCCAACAAAAATCAAATAAAAAATTTATTTATAGTGCATCAACACTTTTACCAAATAATATATGTATTACATTAAAAAAACCATTTACATAAAAACTAAAGATTGTTATGTAAAAATAGAAAGAATGTTCTAATAACAACAAATGAAAGGAAAGTAATACATTATTAACATGTGAATATATTCTCTCTTTGTCCCTGCAAGTTCATAGTTCCACTCGCTGGGCACGACACCTCGACAAGTCTATATCTGTTGGTTGTAAATTGTAAAAGCATTCTGTAAAAGGTAACTAACTTACTTGCTTCTAGGGGTAAGGGAGCAATGATGTTAACCACATATTTAAAGTGATAATTTCTTAAGATAGCAATTAAATTTGTCTATATTAATTTGAGATTTAATTGTAGTTTTTTTTATGAAGAATTTATTTTTAGATATGAAGAAATAATTTTTTTTTCATTAAATCCTTATAGTATTTTCCTTTTTGCTCATTATCCATAAAGTTAGCATATATATTATCATATAATAAGATTGTTATTTTCTTAATTTAACTATATTATTTTCCTAAAAAAATGATTTTCTTAAAAAATAATAAATTTGATTTTAAACTACATCCACAACAACATCAACTTGAATAACCTCTAGATTTCAGAAAATCAACATCAACTTGAATAGCCTCTAGATTTCAGAAAAATTGATTTTGAACTACATCCACAACAACATGAACTTAAATAGCCTCTAGATTTCAGAAAGGTTAGATTAGGAGAATACTAATAAAATTAGGTCCAAAGAAATACTTGAATAGCCTCTAAATTCTAGAGAGACTAATAAATTAAGTCCAAACAACATAAATGTGAATAACTTCCTAAAAATTTACTTAAGAGAAGACCGATAAAATTAGAGAGATAAAAGTTAAGTCCTTTTATAACCTTACTTTTAATCAACCCATGTAACATTCCCAACTAAATACAA
Source organism: Picea abies (assembly GCA_900067695.1). Classification (NCBI taxonomy): domain Eukaryota; kingdom Viridiplantae; phylum Streptophyta; class Pinopsida; order Pinales; family Pinaceae; genus Picea; species Picea abies. The sequence continues at coordinate 10,158 of CBVK0100240353.1, read as the reverse complement.
TATCAATAAATTAAAAAAAAACTCCTAACTTTGCAAAGAGATAACAAAGGTATCTACTTTATTGACGTTGTACTTCAAAAAATTTGATCACAAAAAAAAATAAAAACATCTAAACGTGTCACTCGATAAAGACACCTCTTTTTAAATCATAGAGTCATCTATACCTTCTAAGTACCTCTATTACATACTATACTTTCGTATTAATATATTTTTAATATATTAATATGCATACATACCCATATTTCAAAAAGTTTGATCACTAGAAAAAAGCAAAAACATCTAAACTTCATACTTAATGAAGACACCTCTTTTTTAAATCATACAACCATCTATGCCTTGTAAGTACATCTATTACATATTATACTTTCATATTAATGTATTTTTATATATTAAAATACATACATATCATATGGTCATTATATATTGTTGGCAACCCTACATGTTTTTGCTATTTTGAACGACAAACGACACTTCATGTAGCTTCCTTCACCTCATCCTCATCCTGTAAATATTACAATTTAGGGGTGATTATTGGATTATAAAAGATGTTCAATTATTCTCTTTTATTTGCGTTTTCATGCTTGATTCATGACTGAAAGCATGAATCAAACATGGAAACTTAATTTCCCATTATATCCCTATTCAAAACATGGTTTTTAAAGGTTCATTTCGCTTACATCTTATTTAATACTTGAATGATTTTCCCTTTTGAGTTTGTTGAATGTCAATATAATACCAAATGTCGATTTTCATTTGAATTGTAAACATATTTATTTGACCCCTTTGCAAATCGACTATGCTCATTACTAGACATGGGGATTAATACACCACTATCGTACCCTGTACATAATCCTTTTGTTGGTAGTTTGATTATGGTTTGAGGGTTTGTGTTATGCCTTTTATTTGAGTTTCTCATTACCAGGAACGCTTGAAATTCATGACCAAAAACTTGATATTAGACTATGAATGTGTAGGGGTTTTGCTTGTTTTATTTCCATGTTATCTGCTCCAACTTGGTCCTTTTACTTCTTCCATCGAAACCCACAGCTAGCATGAGTCATTCTTGTTACAGTCTGGTCATACTCTTAATGGCTCCTGTTGTCTGAATAGATCTGAATGGCTCTCAAATGTTGTTGTCTCATGATGATGCAGTCGAGGATTTGAAAGGCCAGGGTTGGGATACTTTCATTAAGAAGTTCAAAGGGTATAACCTTCACGTGGCTAAGGAATTCTCACAAACATTTAATGGATATAGAGCGAAGGTTGGAGATATTTAGTTGGAGGTGACTGAAGAGTTTTTGAGCAAAGCCATAGGGCTTCCTCTCACCGGTCAAAAGTGGTTCAAGAATTCAAAAATCGAAGAAGTGCCCTCGGGCCTCTTCATGACTTCCAGAAAGATTGATTGTTGTGAGAAAGGTATTCTTGTTTCTTTGCTTAAGGTTAGATGGCATGGCCTCTTATCAGTTCTTAAACAGTTTATAACCTGTGAGGGCCATTATGGCTTGGTTTTTCTTTATCATGTGTGGTTGCTTATGCACTTTATAGGTTTCCATTTGAATGTGTCATTTTATTTGTTGAGTCTGTACAAGATGTCTAAAAGATACAAGAAGCAGAGCCTCGACTCTAGCCTCTTTCACCATGGCTTAGTTAAAATGTTATTGGTTCATCATTTGAAAACCATGGGTTATGATTGGGATGGGTTCTTAGCCCAAAACGATTTTACTATGGTCATTCCTATAGAAACCCCTATGCTGTATAAGCCTCTGATAAAGAAACAGTTTTATTTTTCAAGCAACGAGCCAGAATCTTCGAAGAAAAACCCTCATGACGAGGCAATACCCAGTCACTTTTCACATGGGCAACAAGATGTTGGTTCTGAGTTAAATGAAACCCCTATGCATGAATTAATTGTTGGCCATAACACTATTGTAAAATTCGATAGCGAAAACCCTCAAAAACAGTCAAAGCAGAAGCACACAATGTTAGGGTTTGGAAATAAAAGGGTTGGTCGACTGATATCGAGAACTTTAAGGAATTGATCTAAACCTCATATGAGCTCAATCGACCTGATCGAGGTCAGTGAGGTTTCAGACCCCGAAATCAAAAATTTCCTAGCAGAAGAAGATCCAAATTGTCAAAAATCCAATCCTGTTCAACTGTATGATTTTGCTAATAACCTCCCACCATGTCTCGAGGGTAAAGATGGGTTTAATGGTATTAATATTGGTCAAGGGCTAACGACAGGTAGTATTGATATTCTCACACCCAACTATGCACTCCATCGACCGATTGCTCCTACTGTGCATTGCGAGGTCTCCTTGCATTTGATTAAGCAGTACTATACTGATATCCCCATTCTCCAAGAAAGAATCAAAGCACGCATAGCTCACAATGAATCGTTGACAAAAGAAAACCGTGACCTCAGGGTAAACAAATAGAGACAAGCCAAACATCTTAAGAAGAAAGGCAATATTGTGATAAAGAATGCAGATAGTGTAAATGTCATAATCAATTATGAGTTGTCTTGATCCATGTTTAGTCATTAGTTTAAATGGTAAAACAACTTTTTCCATCTTATTACAGTCATGATATTCGTTTTGAATCAAATTAGTCAAAATTAGATTTATTTTTCCAATATAACACTGGCTACAGAATCTCACGATTCTGTAGCCAAGTCATTTTTATATAAAAATTAGTAATTAGTTGTTAGTAAATTATCTAACTTGTTCCTATTTCATTTTTCAGGACATGGTATATATGATGTTGATTTTATGAGGCAGAACATGTTTGATCTAGATGGTTATTATCTCCTTTTTGTTTATTTTGTAAATAGGAAAAAACTTTTATAAAAAAAATTTAAGATATAGTTTGATCATGAGTGGTTGTAGGCCCTCCATAATTGTAATATTTTGATCTTATGGGATCTGATATTATCCTAGGATATAGGAAGTTGAGATTTAAAAAACTTTTTAAATACTCTCTATTTTGTAAATGAAAGGCATCTTGGTCTGGAACCAATGATGAATGAACGATTTTCAAGACTTATGGAACATCGTACAAGTTTTGGCTTTAGTCCATCGCAAATGTTGTTTCATTAATGTTTTGATTTATTTAATTTGATATATTAATATGTCATGTAGCTTTAGACTCATTGATGTGGTATGTTTCATGATGTCTGTTTTATAAATATCGTTCATTATTTGATGTTCCAGATATTCACACTATGATTATCTTTTCAATCTAAATATCATGATTTCTCTTCGATGTTTAGTTGAACAATGAAATGAATGTATTACACTTGGATTTATCTAAATGTAACCATTTGTGATCATAAGATCACAGGATTAATTTTTGTTCCATGTTTTGTTTCTAAAATCTTGGTTGCTAATTCATTCTATAAATTTATTCAGATTAGTTTCAGTATAAGTCTATTGCAGATTTATTTCATAGGCATGTCTATTGGAGGCTTTCAATTCACACAGAGGCACGAACACATTTAACGAACTAACATCGGGTTAGCTTCTTTATTTCTAATTTCTGTCATTTTATATATTAGTGAAACCAGAAAGCTTAGATCAGCTTTGACTATCTGTGCATATGTGTTTCATAGTTTAATTAATTCAAGTTCTGTTAGATTTATAGAAAGAAAACAAAAAATATATGAATGTGCTTTCTTTATATGCTTCTCAAAAACAATTATTTTCACATTGATTTCGTAAATTTCTAGTAAAACTTACAACTTGTAAATGTTGTTCATAAGTGAGATTTTTATGTTTTCTTGTTCTGCTTAAACACATTTAAAATAGTTATATTAGAGTATGTATATATATAGCATAGTTTTTAGCATTAGTTAGTTACCCCTTTCTCTTTATTTTAGGGTTTTAGATTGGCTAATGGAGACATTAAACCTGTCAGAACAAGTTACACCAAACGGCTTGGGTTACTTAGACAACCCCGGACCGGACTTGTTCTTCCAGTTGACAGAAAGTCAATTTTGCTTGTCAACAAATGGTGCTAGAAGGAGGGCCGAGGTAAATTTAATGATTAAATGTTTCACCCCTCAGCCTTTCATAATTCCAGATTTATAAATCCTTCTTCCGTGTCATCTTATAATGCACTACAAGGAAGGTTAGATGACAAGCTAACTATTTGGAGTCAATTGCTTCAATTTCTTAATTTTTCATGGCTCCTGCCCAAATCACTGTGTTGGAACATGCTTTCAATGTCTCATTACCAGTTGTTCCCAAAAAGACAGTTGATCTCTTTTCAGAACTCACCTTTGATGGTGAAGGGAACACAAATGCAGTAGACCATATTTATAATTTTTTTTATAAATGTTTAAGACATAATATCATTGATCCTAATGTTACATGCAGATTGTTTGCTCTCACCTTCCGAGGTCGGGTTAAATATTGGTTTGAGTCTTTTCTGGCTAATTCGATTCATTCTTTGTCTGAGTTTGCAATTGAGTTTTTATCATATTTTAACAATTATTATTATGATGAAGTGAGTGAAGAATTAAGTTTCTTAAGGAAAGAAAATGGTGAATCATTCAATGATTTTTCAATTAGGTTCATACATGTTTGTACTAGATTCCCTTTGAAATAAATGTCACTTATTAATGAATGTTTTGAATATCTTATTTCTCTCTCAGACAAGCAAGATCAATTAATTGTTAACCAAACTTAATTGAGAACTAATACTCAATCTCAAGATGGTTCAAATTTTCATGTTGGTCTTGAAGATTTTGAAGCACCACAATTTTTGTCAACTTCTTTCATTTTGGCAAATCATGAGAAACATCATATTTCACAAAATGCAATTGTCACCTCTAATCATTCTTTGCCAACAATGTCTCCTCATGTCGAAGAAGGAACCTGGACTTTAAAAGATGACAGTTGTCACACTCTCATAGATTTTATAACTGTTTCTAAAGAGGTCGAATGTGAAGTTGATAATCATGTGGACGATAAAACTTCCCCTAATTTAGTTGAACAGATCCAAGAATTTGAGAGGAGGATTTTTATCCTTTCTCTTTTATATATTATTTCTTTTGTAAATTTTTTTCTTTTCAAATGGAGTAATGGATGGTTGGAATCTTTGGGAGAATGGACAAGTATTTTCAAAGAAGAATATGGAATTCTAGGTTGCTTAATGGCTTTTGTCCTGTGAGTAAAATGGTTTTATTTTCATTATAATATCTTCATAGTATTTGAATAATTGATTATGCATTGATTTAAATTAGCTTTAGTCTATTTTATCAATACATGGTTAATTGCTATCATTTATGTATTAATTTTTTTTTCTATCTTTAAGAGTCTATTATCCCAAAAAATCTTCCAGGACTACAGTATGGGGATGTGATTTTGAGAAAGAATATGGGAAATAAATTCATCTTTGGCTTTAGACCTGTGTGATGCTTATTCCATTTCGTTCTTTCATTACTGTTGTATTATGAGAATGTTATTATGGTTGATTTTAGCTTTAGCTTGTCATCATATGGTGTTTTCATACTGTTAAATGTTATATGGTGTCCATAATTTTTATTCCATTTTTTATGTGTGATTGGTCTATCATTTGATTATTTTTTAATTTATTCTTAATGTTAAATGTTGGATAATATCAATATTCAGATCTGAGTTTTCTCTCATTCTTAAATATTGATCATCCTAAGATCATAGGATTTTTAATTAGACGTCTTTTTGTTGTTATTAATTTACTCCAATATCAAATACTTCTTTGAATGTATTTTGGAAGTGCTAGTATTGTTTTGTTATAGGTTTCCCTTAACAACAATATAGGCAGGATCTCACACAACACAAGAAGATAAACTCAGTTGACTGATCAGTTAGAGGTTAGTAGATTCATTCTTTTCTTTTATTTAGAGTTGTTTATGAATGAAACAATGATTACATTAATTAGCTTTGACTGTTTTTGTGTCACTGTTTCAATCGTATTCATTTAGTATTTATTTGTTTAATATATTTAAAAAACAAAAAAAACAAAAAAAGTGTTGTTCATATTTGATTTAGAAACTTTATCAAACAATCAATTTCGCAAGATTTCATGCAAACCTTGTAAACTGTATATAAATTGTTCATAATCATTTGTATATTCACATTCTTAGAAAAATATTTGTAATTATTGTGTCAATTGTTAGAATATTTTCTTTAGTTAGTTTATTTCATTTTGTTATCTTTAGGACCCTAGTTGGCTAACAGATCCATTAAACCCGTCAGGATAGGTCATACCAAACGTCTTGGGTTAATTAGACAACCCCGAACCGGGTCTATCCTTCCAGTTGACGGTGTGTCACTTACACATGTCAACAAATGGTGCTAGAAGGAGGGCCTGAATTCAATTAATAGCACGTGGAAGTTGTAAGACTCCTCCCCCCCACACTCTCTCCCCTGTAGTAACATGTAGTTTCTCAGACAACAACGTTACTTCTAAAATAGCAACTACCTCGAACGATAATCCTGAAATCCCTATTGAACTAGTAACACCAACTCCACAAGGACCCAATGTCCAAGAAATTGTTCGTCGATTGCTTATAAGGACACATAGTGCTTTGGCCTGAATCAGACAACCTGGAAGGCCACTTAATCAGCCCTTAGATTTCTCGGATATACGAGAAAAACTTGAAGGCACTAGTCTGCTCTACAATCCACTAGCAGATAATACCACTGATCTAGTCGAAACACCTATTCTTGGAGCTGGAGGGTCTGGTATCCCACCTTCCCCTCCCGGTTCATCCCCATCCTCTTAAGGAGGAGAGTCATCTAACGAAGGAAGTTCCTCGTCCGAGTCATCTCATCTTTCAACACCACCAACACCCATGGAAAATTGAAACCATCCCACCAGACCTCAGCTCGATCAAGATGTTGTGGTTGTACCCAAACCCCAACACCCACTACCAAAACACCCAGAGAAATGGTTGCCTAAGTTTGATCCAGCTTCTAAACAATCTGTTGAGGATCATATTAAGAAGTTTATGTTGGCCATTAGACTCCGAAGTGTAGAGCATGAAGATGTAGTATGTAGACTCTTTCCTTATACATTTGAGGGAAATGCCTCTACATGGTATTTCGCCCAACAGCCCCAGACCATTGTCTCTTGGGACAAATTTGAAACATGTTTCTTAGAGAAATTTGGAGATGATAAATCTCCTAAAGTCTTGGTTATGGAACTCTCCAGCCTAAAAATGAACCCTAAGGAGAAAGAAAAATATTTTAACCAAAGGTTCCTTACGTTAAAGAATCGAATTCCCACAAATTCAATGCATGATGAAAGTCTAATTGTTGCATATTACACCAAAGCTCTACATAATAATATAGCAAATTGGGTTAAAATGTCTAAAAAGTCTATATTGTTGGAAGCCTTTGAGGAGGCAAGCCAAATCAAAAAGGACATATTAAGTTTAAAAGACAATCTCAATAGTGAAGCTAAAACATCCTCATCCTCCAAAAGGAAAATAGAAAGCCTTACTAGGCCTCCCCAAGCCAAAAGACAACCAAAAACTTTAGACTTAGAAAGCTTGCAAAAGGCTTTCCAAAAATTATCAAATCAAGTTGTAGACTTGAAGAGATTATTCAAAGAGGCATCCTCAAGCAAAGGAAGTTTTAAACCTCCTTTCAGGAATCCTTTTCCCCCCAACCGGCCAAATCCGACCATTAAAGTTCTTAATTTCAAAAGCTTACAATACGCTTTACAAACTATTCTTGAAGCACATGATAACTCTGTCCCTCCTAAAACTTATGTTGACGTAGTTGAAGAAGAAGTAGTTGAATAAGAGGAATCATCTCCCAATATCTTTGAACACTTCTCCAACAATATTTTCCAAGCAAACTTTGAAACTATCCACCCTTACAACACAAGAAGTAAAACACATAACAAATCGTCTTCCGAAATGAGTAATAATGTGCCTCCAAAACAGTTGAAACAAGATGAAATAAAACAGATGTTAGCAGCCCCAGTTTTAGAATATGACTTGATTAAATATCTAAAAAAAATGAGGGCTAATATTTATGTTTTCGAGCTTTTGAAATTTCCTATTATTATGCAGAAAATGCTTCTAAATATCGCAGAAAATAGTAAGAACAACAACAAGAAAAATGCAGAAATCATCTCTAAAACAACCCAAAAGATCCCTACTCAAATGACATTCGAACCTCTAGATAAAAGGGATCAAACTGAAAAAACTGTATCAAATGTAAATGAATTTGTTTAAGGGACAGAAACAAACAATTAGTAGAATTCTGTTGTTAACACTCGTAAAAATGTCCCACCTTTCTTATTGAATTTTGAAATTTTCAATAGAAATGTACATAATTGCATAGTGGATTCTGGCGCATCATCAAATGTGATGCCTTTATCTGTTTGTCAAAAAATTAATGCAGAAGTTCAACCTTCTAGCCTCAAAATCATTCACTTGATCGAACGAACATTAAGGTAATCGGTGAACTTAAGAATGTTCTAGTTAGGGTATCTTCTAATCCTAAGGTTCACCAAATTATTGACATCATTTTTGTTGAAATCCATGAAGTCTATGGTTTGCTTTTTAGCAGGGACTAGTCCGAACAGCTGCATGGGTACTTTGCCATAGATTGGTCTCATTTGTGGTTACCGGAAAATGGGCAGCCAAATAAAATTAGGATAAATCGTGAATGTTATCTCAAACATACCATGACAGATCTAAATGATCCAAATGAACCTTTTACCACACCTACTAATTCATTTGAAATACAGGGAATGAACACCTTCTTTGGTAACTTCATGACCGAAATTTCCCCTATCATCGATCCTGGGAAACAATCAGAACTCATGACCTGTACTCAGTCACCAGCTTTGCCAAATGTGCCAAAAACTACTAACGAAGCTCAGATATGGTCACTTTACTTTGACGGATCCAAATTCAAAGAAGGAGTCGGTGCAGGATGTGCACTCATTGACCCCACAGGTAATAAGACTTTCATTGCCCGTCAATTAGAGTTTGAGTGCACTAATAACACTGCCAAATACGAATCACTCCTACAAAGTCTTAAGAAAGATTTGGATATGGACGTAAGAAATTTAATGGTGTTTGGTGATTCAGAAATCATGGTCAGGCAGGTAAGAAACTCCATACATTACTTGTCACCACATCTGAGAAGTTATCAAACCAAGGTATGGAGTTTGATACAAAAATTTTCAACATTTAACATCAATTCCACTCCTAGATTAAGTAACTCGGAGGCCGATTTATTGGCTAATGTTGCTTCTAAACTTTTTACCGTAGAAGGTCTCTCTCCGAATGCATTTTCGATTGAATTATTGTTCAGGCCATCGATCCCGGACAACATCACCAATTGGAGAGTGTTCGACGATGACCAGCAGATCATCAACTTCTTGCATATGGAGGACACTTTCCAAGGTGCAATTATCGATGAAGGCACTCATGATGAAAACCTCTGCAACTTCACGGTAATATTAGATCCTAGATCTCCTAAATCGACATCTGATCTTGTAAACTCTATTCCTAGATCCATTGTAAGACTAGAGAAGTTTTATGATTTGCATGATAAATTTAGAGGGTCAATTAATTGTAAAATGAATAGTTCTTCCTTGACTTACGAAACGATAAATCTAGGGACTAAAGATAATCCTCAAAATATCAATTTGGGAATGGGATGCTTCGGGAAAGAATGATCTGCCTTTATAAAAATGTTTAAAGAAGTCAAGGATTTTTTTGCCTAGACATATGACGATTTGAAAACATTCGATCCTAATATAATACAACATGTCATCCCCATGAAACCAAAAACTCAGCTTTTTTAGCAGAGATTAAGAAAGATGCACCCCAAATTGGAACCCACTGTCAAGAAAGAACTATATAAATTACTAAATGCAAAGATAACTTTCCCGATGAGACAGACACAATGGGTGTCTAATCTAGTTCCTGTAAGGAAGAAAAGTGGTGAAATTCGACTTTGTGTCGATTTTTGTAACTTGAACTGAGCGTCTGATAAAGAAAACTACCTCGTTCCTCCAATGGAACAAATTCTTCAACAGGTATCTGGTCCCGAAAGACTATCATGTTAGAAAAACAGGACCGCGGAGCAATAAAATAAAACAAATGCAGAAATAAAACATAGAAGACACACAATACAAGAGAGACAC